>PVJO010004546.1:0-108426 GCA_004026905.1 Hystrix cristata | reverse complement strand
AGAGGCCTGCGAGAAGAGGGCTAATCAGAGTGCCGCATTTCCAGGAGCTTGGCGGTTATAAGAAACAGACGGCGATGGCCAGTTGGAGCGGGAGATCGGGGCGCTGACTGTCTTTGGAGGCCTGCGGGCTGCTGTAGGGAGAACAAGTGATAAGAGGCACGTGCGGAGGAGGGCACGGCAGGAAACCGCACAGTGAGCCGGGAGAGATGACTGTGCCTTGATTTAGCTTCAAGAAAAATGGGCAGGTCTGGGCCGTACACTGGAGGCGGAAAAGCCGGGACTTGCTAACAGAGTTAGTACAGGTGTGAGAGCTGAGAGGGCAAAAGGGCGGACGCAGGGATTTGGTCGACACTAGCAGGGAAATGTTTGTACCTTAGAGAGTGGAAGAAACCAGAGCAAGGTAGTTATTGAACAGGGGCCTAAACAGGGAATTTGATCAGAGCTTAACATTCCGGTTCTAAGATGAACGAGTCTGCAGAGCTGATGTGCACCGTGACGACTATATTTAATGCCGGTACCCTGCACTGTGAAATTTGCATGAGTTGTCTTCTCACCACACACAGAAAAGGTAACCATAGAAGATAGTGGATATGCTACTTAGCTTGTTTGTGTTAATCTTACATACCTTAAATATATAAAAATGTATCTGTTAATTATAACTCAATAAATCTAGAAATAAATAACAAACAAAAAATCTATGATTTGAGGAATTCTCTAGATTTCCCCAGAATTCTAATTTCTTTGCTTTAAATCCCCAGTACTAATAGCTATAGAAAATCTTCAGTTTTAACAATTTTATTTATTCTCCACTGTAGCAGTCCCTAATTTACAGATTAATTTAAAATCTATCTTAATCTAATTTCCATGGCTTAGCATATCAGACTTGAGTTTTGAATAGAACTGTCCATCAGAAGGTAAACCCAGGCTGAACGTTTCACATCTCCAAGACTTTCTTTGAGGATAAGGTGTAGGGTTTTGTTTTGTTTTGTTTTTTTACTATTGTTGTTTTGTTTTGTTTTTTGTTTTGGTGTTTTGACACAAGGCCAGTCTGTACTCACTTTGTAGTACAGACTGGCCTTGAACTCACTAGGTAGTCCAGGCTGGCCATGAACTTATGGTGATCCTCCTGCCTCAGCCTCCCAAGTACTGGGATTACAGTCATGTGCCACCATCCCTGGCCAAGAATAGCATGTAGTTTTGAGTCAGTCAGTCCTGTGTGTATGTGGGTTCTGCATGAGTTGATTCAATCTGCCTCATGTCAAAAATTGTTTTTTAAAAATTGCATCTGTATGAACACATAGTCCTTTTATTGTCATTATTCCCTAAAATACAATGGCTAAGAAAATACAGTATAATCATTATTTAAACAGAATTCGCCCTGTGTTCAAAAAGCTAATTCACAAGTGCTATAAGCAGTTTGCAGATGACTTGAAGCAAAAAGAGGATACGCAAAGGTTCTATGCAAACATTACAGCGTTTCATATAAGAGACTTAAGCATCCATGGATTTCGGTATCTCTGGGGGTTCTGAACCCAATTTCCTGTGGATACCAGGGGAGGACTGGACATGTGTCTACACTCGTACTGAAGCTAAGTAATTAGATGGTTCAAGGACAGTCACAATTATAAAAATCAGGAAAATTAAGTAAAATAAAATACACGATGTGATGCCCACTTTCATAAGAGACAGTTATTTATTACAAGCTATGATGAGCTGTATTTCTGTTTCAGATTTTTATAATCTAAATGAGAAACATGTGGATATTTTCTGTGTGTTAATACTTTTAAGTTACAAGCCAAAAGCCTACATAATGTTAACTATTTCTATGTAATGGGAAGGAAATAATATAATGTTTCCTCCAATAGTTCATGATTAGTCTAATCAAGAATATCAGCAAGTATAAACATTTTTGCTACTATTTCAATACTAATATCTAGCTTAGAAACATAACTCTACACAGTGTATTTGTACATGCATTGGAAATATTCAACTCTATTTTTCAGTTTCCTCAAAATGTGCAAAAGTAAAAAAAAAATTCAATATCAGTGTTACATCTAAAAGTGCATAAATAAAATTTGCACTAAGTACTTTCAGTACTTTGATAATACAGAATAAAGAGTTTAACTTTTACTTTTGAATACTGCAAAAAGATAAGAATTTGGTACACAGTGTAGAAAGCATTTATTTTCAACAAAAGGATTTTGGGTATTTTAAGAACATGCTGAAGAAAATGTACTTCTTATCTTTTATTACCATGTGCGATAAATGAAAGAAAATATTTATGAGATCATCCCAGTGGAAAACTTCATCCCAACAAGATAGCAGAGCAAAAGTATATGACTAAGACTATTAGATATGATAAAATAATATGCAGACTGGGAATTCTAATACATATTTTGAGGAGGTTTGCTGAATTTCTGCCCCCTCCATTGGCCAGATGAAATACCAATGTCTTTCTTATGTTATTTTTTCCTGTATTATAAAATATTTCATGTACACAAGACAGACATACTCGGAAGAATAAATATAACACTGCCAACGTATTTTCAACCCCTTTGGCTTCTGCTCTCAATCTCCTCTGAACTTTTGCCTAAGGGATTAGTACTATTTTGAAATTTGTGTTTAACGTTTCTTTGCTTTATCACATACATGCTGTGAATTGCATAGTTCTAAAATATAGATTTTAATAAGTGAAAATCTATGTTTATCTCCCTATAATTGCAACACAGATTAATATATAGAATATTTCCAGCCTCCCAGGAACCTCTAGTGTCCTCTTGCAGTCACTACCAAGCCAAATGCAAACAGCATCCTCCATTCTACTGCTCTATAGCCATCTGTTCTTAAAACAGATATAAATGCAGTCACACATTGTGACTACTTTTTGTATCTGACTTCTGTCAATTAACCACATGGTTTTGAAATGTATTTGTGTTGTTGCATGTATCTATGCTTTATCCTTCTTCATTGCTACATTATTTTCCATTGTGTCATTTGACTACAATTGATTTATCTACTCTAATGGTCATGGGCACGAGTCATTTACAGGTTGGAGCTATTCCTTAAAACGTGCCCGCAAACATATTTGTACGTATCAGTAAGCGAAGGCACTCAGTTTTGTTAGATTTACACTGAGTGGAAATTCTGGGTCATGAGGTAGGTATGTGCTTAACTTTAGAAGATACTGCCATTTTTCTTCAGAAGATGAATGAATTTAGACTCCCACAGTAATATATAAGAGCTCCAGTTGCTCTATACTTTCGTCAAATCTTTTTCCTATCATTCAAAAAAATTAGTTATCTACTGGGTTTGTAATTATATATCTCATTGTGATTTTAATTTGCATTTTCCTAAAGACTACCTATAATTTAAAGCACATTTTTATGTTTATTACCTTGTTTGGATAATCCCATATGTGAAGTGCCTGCATAAGTTCTTCATCCTTTCTCAATATTAGTTTTTGTGTATTTTACCTAATAACTTATAGAAGTTTTTCTTATGTATTCTAAATAGAATTCTTTCATTAGACATTGATATTGCAAATATCTTCTCTCATCCTGCAAGTTTTCTTTTAACATACTATTCCTTCTTGGTTCTTAAATTGTTCTTCTGGATTTATTTCCTTCCATTCCTTCTTGGTTCTTAAGTTGTTCTTCTGGATTTATTTCCTTTTCTACAATACATCCTTCAGCAGTTCTTGTACTAAGAATTCAACTGACTATAAAACCAAGTTTTACAGATTGATTTTATCTGTTACAGATTAATAATTTCATCTGTTAATCTGTAAAAATATCAGTGATATATGCATACCTTTATATGAGAAATCCAAAGTATAAATAAATTACAGAGCAAAATAAAATGTAATAGGAAACAGGGAGATAGGTTGTTAGCAGAAGGGAAGGGGACAAAGAGATGGAAAGGGGGAAGAGCATGAAAAATAGAATTAAGATGAGTCACGCACCCGTAAAGCACCAACCTCCCACCACTAAGGTATTCACTATGTACTGTAAACATGTACCAATAAAAAAAATCTTTATTTTGTTGTTCTTATTATTGAAAATTATTTTACTGAATTCACTATTCTTACTCGAGAAGTTTTCCTCCATCACCTGTCTCCCAGCTTTTATTTTGAGTTTAGAAAATTCTATTTGTCTGTCCAATCAATACTCCAATCTTACCTTTGTGTGTATCTTCTGAACTTTCTCTATGGTATGGTGTATTGGGAAATTGCTTTTTTATCCTTCTTGAAATATATGGTGTCTCCTAAGTCTGATAATTGGAATTATTTATCAGCTCTCCGAAGTTCTTATTATCTCTTTGAACATTGCCTTTTCTCTGCCTTTCCCCCCTTTTCAATTTCTCCCAATCTAACCCTAATTAAACAAATGTTATGCCTTCTTACATCCTTATCAATGCCTGTTAATGACTCTTTTATGTTTTTAAAGTCTTGTCTTTACTTAATGTATGCTGGGTGATTATTCAAGATCTATATTATTACCTTCTTTTTTTTTTGCTGTGTGTAACCTGAGTTTTAGGGTTTTAAAATTATTATACTTGTCACTTCTAGTGTTTTATGTTCTTTTTATCTATAATACAGTAAAAAATATGGAGTTAAATTCCCTGAAACTAACTTGATTTAAAACTGACCAAGATACTAAGCGTAAATCAGAGCATACTGTAGGCGTCGTGGCACCCAGATCAGTGCTACCTTCCAAGGTTTACAGGCTCCAGGGGTGAAGGCCTTCGTCACATTTCCATTTAACTTAGCAGTTTGCTCCCTGCCATATCTTAACAAAGGAGGTAACAAAAGTTGCTACATTGTCGCAGTTGACAATGGATTTCCCGGTGCAGTAAGGCGGATTTCAACTTCTGTGTGGTTTTTGCCAGGCCATGTTTGCAAAGCCTGTTGTATCCCACGTGATTTCCCATCTGGCGAATACATTCTTTTTTATATCCATAATTCTATACCCATAATTCTATACATAATTTCATACCCATAATTTTTATACCCATAATTCTGACAGGAAACCATTTCTCCTGTCAGTTTCAGTTTCGGCCCAGGGCAATGTTGACTTGGCAGCTTTTAATAACCACAAAGTTCAAAGGAGCAAATCGCCTCGAAATACCATGCTGGCTTACTATATGGAAAATACTATCTTTGAAATGACATCCTAATTCAGCTCTAATTCGGCCCAAGAGAAGTGGGGCACGAGAAGGGTTAATCGGAAGCAAAAACCCACTTCATTTTTTTCTTCCAAATTCGAGTATAGGGAATTCGAGGTCAGTCTTGCTTTACAACCCCGTCTGTGCGCCTTTTGTTTATTGTAACCTAAACATCTGCAAGAATGCAGGAAGAACGTTACACTCTCCTATCTCCCCCCTTACCCTGGGACGCTCCCTTCCCTGCCAGCACCAAGGCCCTGACCCTTTTGCCTCCTTCACTCCTCTGCATATCAAAGAACCCTCACAAAGCAATCCCGACTTTACGTAATTCCTTTTACCTCCCCCTAGTGCCTAGCATCATTGAATCACTTTGAGTCCGCAGCTTCACATCCTCCCAAACTCAGGCAGAGAGGCACAAGCGGAGATAAATAGAGATAAGTTTAAATGAAGGCCACCACCTGATATAAACAATTGTTTGTTGTATTGCTCAAAGGAATTCCAATGGTAAAATGTAACCACCTTTCCTACTGTATAAAAGCTTTAGTCAAATTACAGAAAGGGATGGAGAGCCCTTTGCACATGAGTGCGCTCTCGATCACCGGCTATTAATAAAGCGTATTCAATCGGACTCAAATTTGGCTCTTTGTGGCAGCTCCCTCTTGTGACCAAGTGGGGTGAGATTGGGCCAGCCAGTGGGCTGGTTTGGTCTTACACTTCATCTTGACATGATGTAAAGAAAGATTCCAGGGGGAAGATATCTCCAAACCAGGCACTGGTAGATAAACTTGACAAAGATCTGAGATGTCACCATTCCAATAGCCTTTTCAGGTTTCAGTGATCTGGGGATGCCAGGTTATCTCGGCTGAGATGAAGGACAAGCTCCTGCACTGTCCAAGTTCATTCTGGGCTGCTCTAACACCAATGCCCTTGTCTGGGTGATTTATAAATAATGCCAATGCACTGCTGCAAAGCACAGTTCTGGAAGCCGGCAAGCCTGGGCTCCAGGAACCAGCAGACTTGGTGTCTGGTCAAGGATTGCTCAGCTCTAAACTAACACCTCTTGCTGTGTCTACATCTGGCAAAAAGGGGTTTGGGTGCTCCCTTAGACTTCATTTTTGTGGCTGCAAATACTAATAATCACAGTGGCGCTCTCATGACTCACACTTGCTTAATACTCAATTATTACATGGAGTACTAGATTCCAACATAAATCTGGGAAGGACACCAGCATTCAGACCGTAGCATGTGCCCTGCCACTCTTTCCACTAAGAAAGACATTCAGCACTGAGTGGGCCCTTTTGGGTTCCAGAGGCTGCACATACCATCCTGTAGTATCCTGCTCTGAATCTCTCATGAAGTGCTTCACTAAATGACATTTTGGTGGGGCTCAGACCAGGAAGGGTGCTAGAGCAGGTCAAGTCTGCACTTAGAGCAAGCTTTCATCTCTACTGGGTGATGCTGAAAACCCCACAGGTTACTTAGTATATTGTCTTAGTTACTTTTCTCATTGGTGAGACAAAATAGCTGACACACAAATTTAAAGGAAGAAAGGTTTATTTAGCTCACAGTTTGTGAGATTTCAGTTCACAGTCAGCTGGCTCCAAGGCAGGATGGCAGACAGAGGAGAAACAGTTCATGGCAGGCAGAAGCCAGAAGGCAGCAAGGCAGCTAGCAACAAAGTACCAAAGCAGCAAATGACAGCAACAGCCATCTTTGTGTCCTTTATGTCCTGTCCAGGCTACTCACCCCTAGAGGCATCCAGGGTGGGGCAGCCTCAATCCCAGAATTGCACCATGAAGCAATCCCAGCATCACATCCTTGACACCAGCATCACCCAGCCTAGATCCAGCCACCTCTGAAAAGCCCCACCTATGACCACAGGAGGCTTTGGGGGCACATCTAGATAAAAGTCATAAAAAATATATAGTGCATAAAAATCTCTAGCTAGCCCTAAAAGAAGAATTATTGTACAGGCTCCAGAACATGGTCACATTTTATTGTAGAACTGTGCATCAATTTAAAAGCATCTCTCACCATGCTGATGGTCTCTGGAAGAGACTGAGTACGTGGCAATGGAATGTCGGGTTATCTTAGCACTGTGGCTCTCCTCATGGTTTCCCTCAGACACAGCTATCAGGATCCGGTAAGCCCAGTTGCATGCCACTGTAAGACAGAAGTAGCACATTTGGGACCGGGGTCGAGCGATGCAGATGATACAATGAATGATGTGAACAAGTGACCCAGATCCTTAAATCACCAACCATGTTGTGTGGATACATTTCCCTCTATTGACATTTATGAAGCTTGGGGTGAGGGTCTCACTACACAGCCAACAAATAAACTAGATTGATCCATGAATGAGTCAACCGGTTGTGTTAATAGAGGCTTGAAACCAATACTGTTGCCTTAAAGCCCTTCTCCAGGGTGGGCCTGAGAGACTGTGATGAAGAGAAATCCTCCCAGTGGACACAGCTTTAGGCAGTGTACCTAGTGTTCACTTTGTGTACACAGGACAATGGCCTGCAGTAAGCAGACACACAAAGTCTGGCAAATGGCTTCAATGGCAAATGGCATAGTCGATTAGTCAGACATCTAGAAGACAGATTAGAAGATCAAGGATAAGTATATCTAAAGAAGAGTAGGTAACTATGAAAAAGTGAACAGAAAATGTAAAATTTTTATATAGTATGTTCATGAGTATCAGAGAACATTCAGGGCAGAGGAACACTGCAGTCGATTAAATAGGATGACCCTATCCATAGACATCAACCAGGCTCTGCAATTAGTCACCCAGAATTGGACTTACGGTAGAGTAACTATGGTGGAAGGTGTTCAGATAAGTCCTGGGCCAATAGCATGACCTTTTTCTCCCAACTCTTTCGCCAGGCAACTATACCATTGGGAAGGAAAGTTTATGGTTTGTCCCAAACTATGGTTTGTCGTGCACATATTCCAGGTGCAGTTTACCTTTCCTGTTCATGGAGCCTCTGCTAGTCCCAGTATTTGAAGGCTCACAGAATTTCTGTTCTCCCACTTCGAGACCTTGCACGGTGTTACCTCAGACACGGTCTGTCACAGGGGACACTTGTGGGATCCGTTAGCCTATCAGAGAATGTCTGGAAGCTGTTGGCCTCTTGGAGTCGAAGCAGGTGTTTCAAGGCTGAAGAACCAGCACAGAATGCGCAGGTGCTGTTGGGATCAGGCTGGAACCATGAGGTTGGACTCCTCACGGAACTCATGTATTTCTTTGATTTCCACACATATATATTTTTTTACATAAAGTATAACATAAATTTAATGAAGGCTTAATCCTTGCAAAGCAAGGATCTATACATTTTCTATGCATAAGTTTTTCATAACATACTTATGATGTAGATTCTACTTTAATTCCTGCTTTACGTATTAAGGAATTAAAAGCAAAAGGAGGCTGATAAACTCACCTAAACTCACCTGAAAATCAGAGGAGTCAGAATTCAGACCTAAGCCATCTGGCCCGAACGCTCATATTCTTAATTTTCATCATTTCATTCTCAAACATATACTGAACACCAAATATATGTCAGACGTCATTGTAAGTGTCCACTCCCAGTGCACAAAATAAGAAATCCTTGCCTTCACAGGGTGCCATGGTTTGTGCCTAAATGTCCCTGGAAAGCCTCTTGAGGTCACGGATGGGTCGTTTTAAGAGTGACTGAGTCTAGAGTGTGTGATGCTGGGATTAAGGGTGTGTGATTACTAAGCCAGTCCACTGATTGGTTTGGCATTGCCCTAATCCTGGCAGCCTAGAGAAGATATAAAGTACAGAAAGAGACTTGCCTTCCCCTTGGTCGCATCCCTTGCTTACCTTGCTGCCTTCTGCCCATCTGCCTGCCACCCTGCCTTGGATCCAGCGGACTGTGGACTGAAACCTCTAAGATTGTAAGCCAAATAAACTTTCCGTCCTTAACTTTGACTGTCAAGTATTTTGTCTCAGCAATGAGGAAAAGTAACTAAGACACGGAGCTTCCATTCTAATGTAAAACTGACAGAAAATACACTAGACATACAGAATCTGTATAGTATGCCAGGTGGAATCAAATATGGAGGAAACTAAAACAGCAAAAAGCACGCCAGGCAGGGGAAGAGCAGATGGAAAGGCCTTGCTGAGGGTGGGTCCTGGCTATTCCTTCCCACAAATTTTGCATGTTCTCTTCCATTTGGAAGGAACTTTGGATACACATCTTCAAGTCATAGTAATTGTTACCTTTGATCTTAGAGCAGTTTTTATGACAGTTCAGCCCGACTGTCACAAAAAAAATTACATTTTTCTCTATTTTCACTTCCTTTTCACCCTCATTTCCAAAACTGCTTGACTGGATTAAGAAGAGGGCTCCACTATTAATTAATAGTAATGATGTGAATTGATTTTCCTGGCACCTATCTATGCAGCATGGCTATGCACCAAAATTTGGTCGTTTTGATTGGGCCCCAAACTGTATGTCCACAGGAGCTGGGGAAGGCATGGAAAACGCTCCCTCCTCCCGGATTCTTTAATAGAAGCAACTTCATCCTTAGTAGCGAAAAACTGATTTCGTTCTAGTTAAAGAGTACTTGAACCTGAGTGTCCTAAATAGTTATTTCACAGTTACACATAGCAGAGAACACATACAGGTGAAAATTAGGAAATTCACTTTCAACTTTCCAGAATCGTCCGTAGGTGAACTTGAACCTTATTGAACTTTCATTATCAAGACAGCTGGAAGAAGAGGAAATAAAAGGAGTTATACTATATTAGAAATGTTATACATGATTTTCAACAAAAGCCATTTACAGCCAAAGAAATGTGCTGTCTTGATTTTTTTAACTAAAGAGTTATATTTGTCTAAATTATAAATTCAATTGTTCTTTTATACTTAAAAATACTAAGCATTCACTTTTCTTTTAAAAATAGCCAATTCTGTAAGTCCTAAAACACTGATAGTGCCCTTTGCTAATGCTCTTGGGTTAAGATTCTCTGTGATCTTTGAAAATCAAATGTGGGGACACAAAGTTGAAAAAGTTCTTGTGGACACAAACAGGCAAAACAGATAAAAGGGAAGCCATCTTATAAAATTTCAGAAATTGTAGATAGAAAATATCAGCACAATCAAATCACTAGAAAAATTTTAAGGCGCTGGAAATTAGGATTTATGGTCACTTAAAAAGAAATGAAAAAAAAGGGAAGTAAGCTGACTATCTTTTTCTGTTTAAACGTTATCTCATGATTTGTCGTCCGCAGAAAGTAATTCTTTGGTACTACATCATCAAATGAGTTCTCCTTGTACTGAAAGATAATTATGAGATCCAAGTCACTTTTTGTGAAGACTATGACATGTGAACAAAGTCTAATTCTTGACATTACATTTCTGTGTAACTTTAACCAGATAAATGTTCTATCTTTTCATTTTATTAGAAGCAAAAAATTGTTGCTGTATACTTAATACATAATAGGATAAATTATCAAAATGTGATTTTCCTTAAAGCAATTGTTACAGATCGTACATCTGTGTTATTCTAATATATACTAATTAAGAATCACTTTGGCTTCTAGTCAATCAAATTTATTATATCTCATTACAGTTCTACTGCCTTTTGCTTTCCATAAAATATTATGATTAACTAAATGCTTTTCTTACAATTCTAATAAATATTCATGCAAGGGATTAGTACATAAAATTTAAAAAGTATATAATCTGAACTTTGGCAATATTTCAGTCACAAAATCTGGTTTTTTGAGGATAGAAGAAGTATAATTCTCATGGAGAATTTCTATGCGTCAAAGGGCTTTGGTTATTGAGAATTGAGCACATTTATTTATAGTGTATTTATAAACTGAAACAAACTGAAAGTGTGAAGCCATATTCATTTCCACAGTTCTCAGGGAATCAGAGAAGAAACCTGGATATTTTAAATCACTCTCACACACAATTATTTTTCCTTAAGTTAGCCTTAACAGGAATGATGATAACACTAGAAAAATGGGAAAATAAATTCTAGAAAAAAATGAAAATATTTGGTGAGATTTCATCCCAGCTTGGGCTCGTTTTACTCAGAAACTAAAGTATAAAATTATTTTCGTCTGCTTAAGTACTGGAAATAAGAGTCACCAAACTGTGCACATTAAATAAATATATCATAACAGTGAAGAAATGCATCAGATTTTGGCACAACAGAATGGACAACGTGAACTTTATATCACAGTTTTTCTCTTTGAGTTTTATCTATTAAAATTTTAAGATTGCTTTGTCCTCAGCACTGGTCAGTCCAGTTTCTCCTGGAGTCCACTGGGGAAGAGTTGTTTTTCAGCTAGAGGATTAGACTTTCTCTTGCGACACTTATGTTCACTGCCCAAGTGGCTTCCATCACATCTTGTTATTTTTGATGTTTTTCATTTTTGAAGATTTCTGTAAGTAAAGGAAAAGTCAGACAGGTAAATCAGAATATGTATTAGGAACTACCAGGAAGGAAGCTGTCTGCTTTTAAATGTTGTTTATAGGCTACTCACATGCATATATACCTTCTGAGAAATACATGGAAGCAGAGTAACAAGAACAGCAGCCCGAATACAAATAAAAAGAAGATGTAAATTCCTCTGATACAAGAGAGACGTTTCTATGAAATAGGAGATAATCCCTTAAATTTGTAAAGTGTTTTTTAGCTGACGAAATGCTTTCCTTTGCATTTTAGTCATCCTGAGGACAACCCTATTTTATGGGTAATGTGTGCCAGGAAAATAAGGCCACAGTAAAACTGCGACCTATCCGATGTCCACACAGCTAGTAAAGGATCAAAAAGGATTTGTTACGAAATGTCTGATTCTAGACCCAGCATTCTTTGACTAGCCTTGCAGAATAGAACACAAACCTAATGAGCTTCCAAGAGCCGCAGGAAAGGAAGTAGGTCAAACTGAAGGTAAAGCAATTGATCTCAGGCATAATCTGGTCTGTGTAAAGCTGCTAACTAACATATTCGTAGACCTGACATTAACACAACATGCCACCAAAGTCTCAACAAAGCATATAGGAATTCTGTCTGTCTTCACGCAGTACGCTTCATTCCTTCCACTATGGCTTTACCAAGCGTGAGGCGGAGTGCGGTAAAAGCCACACTCACAGGCCCTATGACTGCTGAGCGGTACAGAAAGCCAGAAGCCTCAGAGTGCTCTCATGTTTCACTTGTAGCAGAGCTCTAGTAATTACAGTGACTTGGACCTAGACAGGAACTCTCTGTGGCTCTTGTCCCTGAAGAGTCATTAGCCAGTGACGGATTCCTTCCCTTCTATCTTAGTTACTTTCCCATCACTAAACATAATACCCACCACCCACAATTTATAGGGAAAGAGGTTTATTTTGGCTCATGGTTTCGGTCCATGGTCTGCTGGCTCCAAGGCAGAAACAGGATGTCAGACAGGCATGTTGGAGCAAAAAGTACTTAACCCACAGCAGCCAAGGAAGCAGACAGGGAAGGGAGGAGCTGGGACGAGAATCCCCCTTTCCAGGCCTGACACCGGGAACCGCCTCCAGCTGACTCTACCCCCCAACAGCACACTCACTAGGGGCTCATGGACAGAGGAGTCCACTGATGCGTGGTGCCCCCGTGATCCCACCACCCTCCAAGCACGCGAGACTTCTGCAAGACAGTTTAGATCTAAACCATGACGTCGTCTGTCTGTTTTCCTTTCTTTCTTCTTGCTTATTTTCCCTTCCCTGTTTTCTTCTTCCTCTCTCCCACTTTCCATCCTTTTCTTCTTTCTGTTCTCTTTCCCTTCCATTCTTTCTTCTCTTCTTTAAATTCTTTTTCTGCCACTACTAGCTATATAACCTAAAATTAATTACCTAGACAGGTAACTAAGGATCTTATTTCTTTACCTTTAAAAATAGGACTAGGGGAAGGAATAACAGTGTGGATTGTACAGGGTTGTTCAAATGGTTAAACGATTTAATAAACATAAAGAGCCTAAAACTTTCTGACCCGCGGTTGACAGCTTTTATAACATCTGTGTAATACAAAGACAAAACATACGCTTTAATGATTACTGAGACATTCGCAGCCCAATTTTCAAGGAAGGTGATGTCAATATATAAAGAAATACAGTGGTAGCTCAGTTCGCAAACTTTGTTCCATGATTCTAGGGAAGACGGCCACACTTGTGTTTGTGTGGGGATGATGGCTGCGGTCATGTTTGTCACTCAATGCGGAGTTAGCAGATAGAAGCAAAATTTGCCAAATATTTTTGTTTACAAGCTGAATTGTTTTCAAACAGGAGCATTTATGAACCAAAGTCTTACCAAAGATTTCTCCGTACATCCCCTATTGGCCTGAATTCTCTCCTCTCCTCTCTCACTCTGTGTGTGTATGTGTGTGTACATCTCCCATTAGTGCTAGCCAGGTGTGGGGTCACTGATCTGATAGGCAAGATGGCCAGGGTCCCATGTTCTCTTGGATTTCATTACCTCTGATCATGATCCACTATCCCCAACCGCTTTACAGTTTTAGATGTCTCTTACACCACCAATAGTGATACTGCTACCTATAGTAGAATATACACTAGATAAAAAGGCACAAGAGTTTTTTTCAGGGTTAATTCCAGGTTTAACGCCAGGTTTAAATACCACTGCTCTCAGTTGCTATATCTGAGTCTTTATCTGTGCAAAAAGGATAATGACAATATTTCTTTCTCATGGAGTTGTTTTTCTTGGGAGGGGGAGAGATAAGGGAAAAATAAATAGATATATTGTAGTATAAAGAACTAGAATCTCAAGACCTCGATCTGATTCCCAAGTCTATAACTCCCAGGCTGTGTGTCTTGGGGAATCTCTGAATTCCATTTCCTTCTCAGGGCTGAGTTTTAATAATAATAAGTGAGTCACTGAGTTGAGAAAATATCAAATGAAATAGTGGATCTGAAAGTGCTCTGTAAAACATGAAGTGCTTTAGAAATATTACCTGCTATTACCATCTCATATTCACATAAAACTATTATATGCCTAACGCAGGAAACTTCAATTTGTCATCTTGGCAGTTATTAGTCTCACTGTCCCCTGTCAATAAGCCGACTTAACGTAGTCCATAGTCAAGCAGAAAAACGGGAGGTAAGGAAATTAGAATAATTATATTATCTCATAATGAAATAATGGGATTTAAACGATGTCACTTTTTTAAAAGGGCTCTACAAATCACTTCACTGTGCCTGAAACAGGCCTGGTGTAGGAGTGCTGTAAATAACATCCATGATTTCTGGTGGACAGATCTACTGGACAGAGCAAAGATTTTACATTCAACAGAAACACTGTTCCTTATTGTATTCATTTTCAAGGATTCTCGAAATGTGCAGGAACTGGTTTTTCTGGCAATTATTTGGATTTTAAAATCCAAATTGATTTAAACCCTTTTACTTTGAGGGTATTCATCACTCATTTCCTTTGGAAATGTCACAAGTTAATATGGACATACTGTTTCTTACATTGACTTGAATATTCTCTGAACCAACTGTTTGGCTGATAAAATTAACTAAGAGATTTGGAGTCATCTAGACTCTCTGTTCCTTGGAGATCAAGGCAGACATTTCACCCACAGAAGAGCAGACATAGAATAGAGTTTAGTTTTGTTTTTCTCTCCATAAAACATGAGATATAGAAGTATCCTTCAGTAGTCAGGCTACACATCTTTTTAAAAATAATCTGTTGTTCAGTTCACAAAATGAAGTTATATACCTGAAATCAGGTAATTTCTTTGAATGAGAAGATCCAGGTGAAAGAAAATCTCCAGTTTCTCGTATTTCAGAGAAGTCACATTTCAGTACATCTAAAACTGGTTTGTATGCTCTTATAAAGCCAATGTTTTCTAAAGCATTAATTTAAATGATAGCCCTTCACACCTCACTTTCCCCGTGGGGCACTTTTCCAATGAGGAACTCCGGAATTTGCTCAATTTGATGTAAAGCAGCCCACCTGCCCCGAGCCGCCCACCTTCCTGGGGCAGCGGCTGGATGGTGGTCCCACTCTGCTCTCCACACCTGCAATCTCTTCCGAGCGCTTACATCTGGACTTTCATCCTCACTTGCATATCTGTAGCAACCATCTGCTTTCCTTTCTTTAGCACATTTCATAATTAAATCATTGGGCGAGACTGAATAAACAAATGCTCCACATTCAGATCTGCTTTCATCTCCTCGTTGGCTGTTGTTAAATGGGTAGTGCATCATTTTCGGAGATGAGTCTTATGTTTGTACTCCTGGCAACAGTTCTTATAAACAGAGAATGCTGCCATCCATTATCTGTCAAGTACTGAATGGGAGGGAGTCTGGGGTTCATTTCTTTACTCAAGAATTATCAATCAAAGACCAAACACTCTCCCAGCATCTGAAAATAGGGCGAGCTGGTTAAAATTCCTGTTTTCATGGTGTCCCTGTATGTGGGCAGGTGACCAACAGTCCAAAAAGGGAAGGAAAGTATTGTATATATAATATGTTAGGTAGCTGGAGGAGACAGGCAGTCTGAGGTCATAGTTTTATGATTTCACATAAGGTAGTAAGTGAAGGCAAACAAGTAAGTAGCAGCTGAAGAAAGAACTAAAGGAGACAGTGCTGAAAGCCACAAGAATCTCTGCGGGGAGACGGACCACTTGTGTGAGACTTCCAGTTGCAGCTCCCCTAGATTTCTGAGGGAGGCTGGGAGAAAGTGAAGAGGACCCTGGGAGGGGCACTAGGGGAGTCTGGGAAGAGGGATTTCCGGGTGACTCTGGTTACAGCACGGACGCTCTGGCTGTTGTGTTTAGAATGCACACTACGGAACGTGGGCAGAGGCGAGTAAACTGGATGGAAAGTCGTGCGAGACTCGTCACTATGTACTGCAACCATACACTAACGAAAATAAATGTTAAAAAAGATTACTGACGAGACAACGGTTGAGAGCAGCGAAAAGTTTGGACTAAGTTGGTGGTAATGGGTATGAAGAGAAGTGGTCATCATCTAGACACTGTTTGGAGATAAAGGGAACAAGATTGTTTGATAGAGTAATGTGATAAGTGGGAACAAGAGAACGACTTTTCCAAGTGTGTTCCTAGATGCCCTGTAACAGAATCACCTGAGAAATGTGTTCAGATGGATTCCTGGGATACTGAGAACCTCCGAGTCAGAATCTCTAGTGCGGAATTGAGCAAACCTTTTCTCTAAAGAGTCAGATTGCTGAGGCAGGAGGATCACAAGTTCCAGCCCAGCTGGAGAGCCATAGAGTGACCTAGTGAGAGCTGTCTCAAAAAAACCAAAACAAATAAAATACTCAAAAGCTTGAGGATGTAGCTCAGGGCAAAGGCCCTGGGTCCAATCCCCAGTATCACACACACACACACAGACACACACACACACACACACACACACACACACGCCAGATAGTAAATACTTGTCATAATTACTCAACTTTGTTGACGTAGCATTGGAGCAGTTGTATACAATATGTAAATGAATGAATACAGCCATTTTCCTATGAAACTTTATATAGAGATATTGAAATTTCAATATTATAAAATATTACTCTACTTTTTATATGCTGAACCACTTAAAAGCACCCCCCCAAAAAAAAAGAAAAAAAAAAACCCACCCACATTCTTAGCTCCTGGGCTTTGCAGAGTTGACCTGCAGGCAAACTACGGTCTGCCAACCCTCCAGGGAGAAAAGATCCTAAAAGTTTGCATTTTTAACATGCACATTACATAATATTTATTTACAAGAATTTCCACATGAGGTACGCATCTTCGTTCTAATTTCAAATCATCACTACTAAGAAAAGTGATATTCTTTGAATTAAAGTTCAGTCCTGGGTCTGTCTGTTGTGAAGCTATAATCCCCCCGTCTCATGGACTATGTTTCCAGTGAGTAATGGTCCCTTTCAGCCACAGACAAGGAAGGAGGTGGTGTGAACAGGAAAGAGTTCTTTTGCCTACGGAGCGTCCCCCCCCTTCGATGCATTACATGGTTTTGCTTTTATAATGAACATTCTGCTGATGAGGTCTCCCATGGGTGAAGGCTGACGAGTGAGATTTTCCACAAAGAGCAAGCGCTGCAGGAAATAAATTCATCTCGAGGGAAGAAGAGGGGTGAGGCTGACGGGGCACACACAACTACCTAACAGGAAATGATATTTCTGAATTGCCTGAAGAACAAAACAACTGCAGTTCATTCTCCTTCCAGCACATTTGTAGGCATTTAAGTCTTCTGCAAAAAGGGTTGCTATAAACTGAAGAGCAATCTTGTAGCACTTTACTTTAGGGTGTCAGTATTTTCAAATAAGACGGTGTTCCCAGAAATGTAAGGGGACTGCCACTAATATCGTTACTGTGTTCATATTCTTAAAAATCTCCATTGATGTTAAGTAGCAGGATAAAACAATCATCTATTAGACAGTTTATTAGGAACAAGAAGTGAGGATCTTGAAGGATCCAAAAATGAAGAATAAGGGGAGAGAAAGGCTACTTACCCTAATTAGTCAGCCCACACTGTGTAGATGTACTGAACTGTCACAGTGTACCCCGCAAATATGTACAAAGGTTCACAAATTAAAGAATTAAGAATTTTATTTTGAAAATAAAAAAGGAACTACCATAAGGTCTGGCAATAAACAAATAAGAAAAGTACAACCTTTTTTGGTACCAGTTCAAAATTATGCAATATTTTAAATGATAGCTTTTCCAGTCTTTGGAGTAAGAATGATTACTGAATTTTGAATACTATGTAGAACAACCCTGAGTTTTTGAGCTTCATTTATTAAAACTGAGAAACAACATGTGCTTTATAATAATGACATCTGAAGTACCTACCTCTTGATAGTATATAGTCGGTTATTGACTCAAACTCTTTAATGTAGAATCCCTACGTTGTCTATTTATGAAAAGAATCCTGAAAAGAAACTGGCATCGCTTATTTTCCCTCGTGGTAGTAAAATCTGAAGTTTATATTAGACATTTAGTTTAAACTAAAGCTCAGTATGAAGAGTTCTTTAACTTGCTACAGATCAATTATTTACTCTCCCACTTCCACCCTGGCCTCAGCAGATAGTTTGCTCACAGATCTTTCTTCCTCACACTGTGTAATTACAAATGTGAGGAGGATCCTAATTGTTTTTTTTTTAAATTCCGATTCTTTTTTATTTTTTGTTTTTTTAAATTTTATTTTAATGGTACATTTTAGATGTACATAGTGATAACATTCATCATAGGGGATTTGTACCTGTGCATGATATATCTTGCTGCTTCTTTTTTTCCCATTACGCTCCCCTCACCCCTTTCTCCTTATTTACAAAAGCTTCATTTCCATTTTTTCCTTCCATTTCTTATTTCTCTTGTCCCTCTGTTCCTTCCCCCCTCCCTTGTTCCCCTTCTCATTTGGACATTTTCTTCCCTTTCCCAATATAATACATTTTAGTCTTTATTTACACTCTCAGTTTCTCACACCAGAGAAACAATGCGCGGTATTTAAACATGTGTTTCCGATTTATTTCACTTGAGAGTATGCTCTCAAGATGCATCCATTTACCTAGGAATATGTCAAGCTTGTCATTCTTTATGGCATAGTAGTACTCTATTGTATAAACCCCCCACATTTTCTTTATTCATTCCTTGGTTGATGGGCATTTGGGCTGTTTCCAAGATTTAGTTATTACAAACTGTGCTTCTATAAACATGAGTGTGCACATATCGCTGCAATATGATGCTTTTAATTCTTTTGGGAAGATACCAAGAAGTGGAATAGCTGGGTCAAATGGAATGTCTAGTCCTAGTTCACTGAGGAATCTCCACCCTGATTTCCACAGCGGGTGCACCAGTCTACATTCCCACCAATAGTGGAGAAGGGTTCCTTTTTCTCCACAGCCGGATCCTAATTGTTGAATCACCTGTTCGTGAGTCCCACTCAGAGAAAAAGCCGTTTGAGTCCAACGAACCCAAAGCTCTGTGATCTCAGACCAAGCTGTAGAATCTAAAGCTTTTGGAATGAATTGGGCATAAAGAGTCCCTGGTCTACTCCTAATGTTGTGGGGAAGTGAAGCTGGGAGAAATGAAACAGCTCAAGAAAAGCTACACCTGCAGGTTTGGGCAGAGCTGGATGTATTCATTACTCTTCTAGAGCCGATGGTTTGCAAGAGAGCAGATTTAATACAGGACATTTACAAGTTACAACATTCATCCATAAGCCAAATGCAGGAAGAGTGCCGAATGTCTATCTATGAACTGGAGACCCAAAATATTCAGTCCAGGGCCGGGAGCCCACAGCACTGTCCCGTGTACATCCGTGTCTGCATTAACAGGCTGAAGAAATCTGTACTGGAGCCAGGATACGCTACTCGAGCAGAGATGGAGACCAAAGCTTCCCTGAAGCTAACAGCAGCCGTCCTCAATGACAGCAAGGCCCCAAGCTCCTTCTGTGATGAGAACAGCCAAGTTCCCTTTGGGAACTTGGAGCCATAACAGAGCTTCTCCTGGGAAACAGCCGGTGCCATTCTGCTCCTGTTCTCCTTTATGGTGTATCAGCAACAACCCTCAGGTGGATCCTCTTACGCCCAGAGCCACACCAGTTCGGTCCAGCTGGGCGTTCCTGCTCAAGTTGATCACAGTAAGTCCACCATACTGGGGCTAGAACCTAGGGCACCTATGTTTTGTTTTCTGCCTACTGTTCCTCTCAGTGGTGACCTGTCTAAGGTATACAGGACAAGTGGTAGTAGACGGAGTCTAAGGATTAGGGCTAATTCACAGCTTGAAGCTTCAAAAGGAAGGAAGTTGCCTTAGAGAAAGAAGATGGAGAGTATCAAATTTTCTTAATAGAGAATGGTTATGTAGGCAAAAACAAAAAGTTTTACTTTCTGGCAGAGATATTAGTTGCTAGAGGGACACATAAGAGGGAAAGGAAAATGGCACCCGGTTTAGCCAGGCAAATCACCAGAAACAATTAAGCGGTGACCTACTGAATAACTGGATGCTGCTCACAACTAAATAATAACCTTACACTGAATGACTCTGCTCGGAGCCGAAGGAAGCCAACTCGTCCGGTCACTGCCCTGTCAGGGACACCTGCATCCAGCGACTGACTGCGGTAGGGACACAGAGGTCTGTCTCCAATTTAGGACAATGCTGGAGACCTGCGCCCTCCCCAGAATTCACTTGGGATCCCCTCAGGTCTCCACTGTGGCTGCTCCATGACTAACCTTTCCCTCTGCCCAGACCTGCATCTGTCATCTGCCTCAGGTGTTTTTCCTGACAGTATTTCCCAACCGACTTTCCATGTGCACGTCAACCCAGGGAACGAGATGGGCAACAGCTTAATGCAAACATTTCTACTGAGCATATGTCATCTACCAAAAGTAGCTCTTCAGTTGAGTAAGCAGGGAAGCTCTGTGCTCTTCCGGCCTACTTCTGTGAGGTGCAGGGGAAGGAGTCTGTGAGGGGACGGTCACCCACGTGCCTCCACAATTGGGATGCTTCTCAGATTCAGCAATTACTGACATTAGTAAAGATGGTTTCTTAGTCCTACATGTTCGAAGCTTTCACAAAAGCCATAAAATTCCCAGGAGGATGCAGTTCGCAGATGAAAAAAAAAATGCAAATTGAGAGACAGGAGGAGTTAAAATCCAAGCCACAGTCAGCACTTGGTAGAGATATTGTAGGAAAACAAAAGTTTTCCTCAGCAATCAACACATAAAAACCCAGTAGTTAATTCAGGAGTCAATTATTATGGCAATGACTTAATTGGTGTTCATCAATTAAGTAACTTTCACCTATTTGATCTAATGGAATCCTCAAAACAGCCTGTGGTGTAGCACTATTATTAACCCAACTTGACACATAAAGATATAGACACTTTAACAAATTGCTCCTGGCACACAGTTAGCAATCGAGGGAGCCAAAATGTAAACCCAGCAGCCTTATTTAGGACACCGAAGATCTGCACTTTACCTTCAAATCACTCATTCATGCTGCTTTCCTTGAACAGTACTGAAATGACATCCTAATTCAGCTCTAATCTGGCCCATAAGAGAAGTGGGGAATGAGAAGGGTTAATAAGAAGCAAAGCCCACTTCATTTTTTTCTTCCAAATTCAAGCATAGGGAATTCGAGGTCAGTCTTGCTTTACAACCCTGTCTGTGTGCCTTTTGTTTATTGTAACCTAAACATCCGCAAGATTGCAGGAAGAATGTTATACTCTCCTATCTCCACCTTACCCTGGGACGCTCCCTTCCCTGCCAGCACCAAGGCCCTAACCCTTTGGCCTCCTTCACTTCTCTACATATCAAAGAACCCTCACAAAGGAATCCTGCCAAGCCTTACAATTACATAGTTCCTTTTACCTCCCCCTAGTGCCTGGCATCATTGAATCTGCTTTGAGTCCCGCAACTTCACAACCTCCCAAACTCAGGCAGAGAGACACAAACAGAGATAAATTTAAAAGAAGGCCAACACCTGGTATAAACAATTGCTTGTTGTATTGCTCAGAGGAATTCCAATTGTAAAATGTAACCACCTTCCTTACTGTATAAAAGCTTTGGTCAAACTACAGAAAGGGGTCAAGAGCCCTTTTTACATGTAAGTGCCCTCTTGATCGCCGGCTTTTAATAAAGCGGATTCAATCGGACACAAATTTGGCTTTTTGTATCTGGTTGGCATCTCCCTCTCAGGACCAAGTGGGGTGAGACTGGGCCAGCCTGTGGGCTGGTTCAGCCTTCCACTTCAAGTACGCTTAGTTATTTATGGAAAAACAACATGGAGAGCTAATGATAATGTTCCTAAAATGAGAGGCAAGGCTCCCCAAAGCCACCAGAGTGAATTAAAGACCTACAGGAGAAGGTCATCTATGAGACTTGGTGGAACACTTTTGTCAGTCTCTTAGTGAAAGGAGCTGGAGCCGACTGTACTGATCTGGAGTTAGTTTGTTATACTTTGGGCTGTGGTGGAGTTGACAGTTACTACACAATTCATGTTCAGCCCTTCACAGCAATCTCTCTAGTTCTTTACACTAAATATCTAGATAAAGAATTGCCTAAGGTTTCATCTCATCTAATGGAAATAATAGATCAGGGTGTTCTGAGGGAACAAGACCAGAAAGACAGCACTCTTATCCCAATTGAGGCTTGTGAAGATTGCTCTATAGACAGTGAACTGGTGTAAAGGTTCTGTTACTGCCCTTCTCACCAAAGGGAATTTAGTGAGTGACAATGAGATTATGTCATTTGCAGGTAAATGTATGGAACTGAAGATCATTATGTTAAGCAAAATAAACCAAAACCAGAAAGACAATTACATGTTTTATCTAATATGTGGAACCTAAAAAAAGGATGGCATGGAAGTAGAATGGAGACTATAATTAGACAAGAGGAAGTGGATATAAGGGGATAAGGAGAAGAAGGATAATATGGAAGATGGAAAAATTTATTAATTATATCATGAAGAAATCAAGATGCTGACATAATTTATTGAGGTGAAAAGCAATCTACTTCTTTCAGTGAAACAGCAGGTTACAAAACAGTATTATACGGCACTGCCAATTTTTAGTTTTAAAATCCATGCATACATTAGATTTATCAAGAAATTCTCTAGAATGGTTCATTTAACTGCATTAATCCGTCTTTGTGAGAGAGATGCTGAACATATTTTCTTGCTGTTTAAGAGTATCTTTTAATTCATGTTATTATACAATGTTTTTCAGTGGATGAAATTAAGAACTGCTGTAAGCAGTGAGGTAATAAGCTTATTTGCAGTAATCATTTCACAGTATTTCAAAACATGATGTATATACTTTCACTCTATTATTCTACCAGTTGTATTCGGTTAAAAATGGAAAAATAAATAAGTAGATAAAATAAGGTTGGAGAAAGCTTTAAAGAAAAGAAGAGGAGGAGGAAGAGAAGGAAGAAGAAACTTGGAAAGACTCTCGAGTGCCCCTCCTGAATTCAAAGGAGGATTGTGCATATTAGGGTGAGCTAGACATACCAACTGCCGTAAAAGTTAAATCTGAATCCAGTAAGCCACAAATGAGGGCATGTATACAATCTTAGATGAGATATAAAAAATAAAGTTTGGAACTTTTTATTTCTGCTCTACTTTATTTTTGTAGGTTTTATGTGTGGAATTATCCTACAGTTATAATTCATAATGAAGAAAGGCTCCATCATTTGTTGCATTTACAGAAGGAAAAGCAAAAATATTACCCAAGTGTGCACATGCGGTAATTTTTAAGGAAATACACATTGAAATGAGCCTAAGAAAGGAGATTTTGTTTTACTGTCTTGAAGGAAATTATGAAGTACAATTGCCTAGGACCAGTACTTCAATTCCAGGTCTTCTTTGTCCTTCGACCAGCACTTAGAGACCATGTGCCCGGGTGGATGCTTCCGTGGTCTGCAGCACGCTGCACTGTTTACTCTGTGTGCAGCACCACATACCCCAGAACCGTACACAGAAGCGAAGATTAGATAACAAGTTTCCCTGAGACTGGAACAGAAACTTTGATCTCAGGAATTGTGTTATCTGGTACTTTTTAGGATCCACAATCTTAAAGGAAAAAAAACCAAAAAAACAACAGTTGCCAATGAATTAATAATGACCCGAGACTCAGCACGCTGCAGCAATTTTCACTGCTGTGGTTGTTTCTTTTATAGTCATACTTGATTAGTATTTGAAATGTGGAGGACAGTTATATTCCTGGTTTTCAAAGCCCTTCACAGAATTTCGTTTTTATCACTCAGAGAGAGTCAATGAAAAGGTAATAAGAAAAGCTCTATGGAATGTTTTTATAGGAGTGTCAGAAGCCAGTAAGGTAACTCCATGAAAGTACCGGGATTGTACTGACAAGGTTTGAAGCAGAAACACTTCATAGACTCTGTATCTAACGTTTGACTTTCACATGTCCTTGGAGAAAGAGTGTGCTGGCTACAAAACCAAATAAGGAGGGAAGGAACAAAACGTATGCTTAAGAATAATGACAATGTTCCTGCACACGAAATGTGAAGTTTCAAAGATAAAGCTTAATAGAAACTGAGCTGGTTTGGTATGTCTAAAATGTTGCCAGAAACAAAAATTCTTGCTTCCCTTGCTAACTCATCCCAGATTTCCACCCCACAGAAATTAGCGCAGGTCCCTTAATTAAACGCTATCCAGCCCTTCACAAGTCCACTCGCTCATTTTGCCCTCAGTAAGGATGAAAAATAATATCAGATCGTCCTCTCTATAAAACATCATAATTCAAATCTGCAGTTGATTGCTTATCTGATTTTTCTAAAATTAAAGAGTCTCTAGTACTTAAACCTCTTTTCAAGCCATGGATCTTCTTTGTTTATTCCTCTAGCAAAACTATCAGAATATTATTATGATGACAGTACGATCAATCTTGACAGAAAATACTAATGTGGCCACAAAAACCATGAAGGAGGGGAAATTTTTTAATAGTGCAAAACCCTGGATATTTGTATCATTATTGTGAATGTTGAATATTATGCTGCACTTAAAACTTCATCCCAATGAGCTATGCAGGGCTGGGGAGTCACTTGGCCCAGGCCGCAGGGTCCAACAAAATGTGAGCAGAAATCTGTGTATTGTGCATGTGTCAAGCAGGCAGGTGAAGCCAGCACCCCGTGTGGCTCCACAGACCTGTACTCACATCGGTGTCCGCAATTGTGGCGGTCCGTGCCGGTTCTTCTCCTCTCGATATCTCAGCCAAATCATTCTGACAACCAGCTGGGGCACTTGATTCTGGGCAGGCTCGATTTGAGGGAGGTTTCTTGGCTGCGTCTACACGGTGACTCTGAAATGAAACAGGCCAGAGTGACTGATTTCACAGGCGAGCTATCAGCCCCAAAGAAATGCTCCCCAGACATGTGACAAGGGTTAGCATTCATCACACAGCAAGTCATTTCTGCGTCTGAAAGAGAACACTCTGCGTGCCAAAGCAAGTTATAAATTGTGTGTTCCTCCACGAAGTTTGGTAATCTATGTGTGGAATTTTTAGGTAATCTAAGTGACTAGAGAAAGAAATTGTTTTAGGTGCCAAAATCATCTTCAATGTATATGTGCATGTATATATATATATATGCATATATATATATACACATATATATACACATATATAAATTGTTTTTATATATGTATAAATTGTGTATATATATATAAATTGTGTATATATCTTTTTTGAAGGTTATAAAGTTTCATAGTTTTCATAGTTTCAGTTTTCATAGTTTCATTTAGAACCTTCTTACACAGTTTTTATTCATATAGTTAAATAATCCCAGACATAATGACATTCTTCATAATGAAGAACGGGTGTCATGTGTGTATTATCTCTACTATTTACACCATACAAATCGTAACAGCTACTCAAAATGTATGCGCACTTTTGTCAGCATTCTGCCAACTGGACAAAGCTCCTTTAGTCTATTTAAGGAGAAGAACTCACCATAACAATGAATTATTAATCTAGAGCCGCAGTGGCCCCTATAACTTATCGTGTATGAGAGATTTCATAGTGTTTGCCATCATGCGGACACACTGTGTGCTTCAAACAGGGCGTGGCTGTGGATTCCTGCAATCCCAGCTTTCTGGAAGAAAGAAGCGAGAAAGTCACAGTTTCAAGCCTGGCACTGGCAACTCAGCAGCTTATTGAGACCCTGTATCAAAATTAAGTACAGGAAAAGGGCTGGGGATGTGGCTCAGGTAGGAGTCCATGAGTTCAATCCCTCGGACCACAAAATTTAAGAAAAAGGATCATCAGATAAGCACCCAAATAGAAGATCTAACTAGGAAATTAAACTTCAGTACTTTGTTTCAAACCCAAATTCAAGCTAGAAATTTATCAGTTTAATGTGATTACAAAATATTTGAAAATTTATCATCAAAATGAAGCCATCGATTTTGGCTCTTTGCATTCGCCATTCCGACTCTCTGGAGAAGAGGCTAATGAACAACTTCCCATTAAATTTCCTTCTACAGACTCTTACAGCATTAAATTCATTAAAAGCTTGATTTTATACAATCAAAGGCTTTAACAGCTTGGAAAGGGCAGAATCAGTGTGATTAAATGATTCTCCCATGTTAACAAATGATCAGGGTTGAGCCTGGAGGGACTGTCCTCCTGGCCCTCAGCACACTCTTCTCGCGTCTGTCTCTCTGACCGACCTGTTGGGTCCCTCGTGCAGAGCACTGGTTGCCCGGATGTCCCCAGTTCTCCCCTCCCTGAATGCGCGTCCTTCACCCTTAACTTTGCCTGCCCTCCTCCTTTCATTTCTGGCTGCGCTGCATGGTCTCTTCTGGAACAACAGGGTCCTGACACTTGGAGGCCTGCAAAGTGCTTGCACAAAGGGTTTTGCTGTAGCTTTTCCTTTCACTAGACCCTGAGGGCATGCCCAGGCTGGCCTGCAAGGCTGAGTGTGAGCTGGCGAACTCGTTACCCCAGGTGGAGTAGAGGCAACTGACAGCCAGCAGAGCGTAGAGATTTGGGGCGAACCAACCCAGGTCAGCTAACCCCAGCCGCACCACCCAAAGAAACGTGACTGGAGCTGTGTGCTCTTGAGTTTTCCTCCTGGCCACAAAGCGTCGTGTGGTGCTAGATAATTAGTGCGTTCACAATCCCAAATAGTGGGTGAGGTGTGCAAAAATCAATATAAACATGACACAGACTCAGACACTAAGTTGTTCAAACACAATTTCTTAAATCGTTTAAGCTGGGAATTAAAATAGAGAATGGTAAATCAACTGTAGATAATTACCAAGGTCTCTTTTCTCTTTCTTTCTCTTTTCTTTTCTTTTCTTTTCCCTTCTCTTCCCTTCCCTTTCTTCTCCCCTCCCCCTTTCTTTCTTTCTTTCTTGGTTTTTGGAGACAAGGTCTCACTATGCAGATCAGGCTGGCCTTGAACTCACCATATAGTCCAAGCTGGCCTCCAACTCATGGCACTCCTCCTGCTTCAGCCTCCCAAATGACGAGATTACAGGCATGCACTACCATACTTGCTTGCTCCTTTCTTTTTTCCTTTCTTTCTTTCCTTCTTTGTCATCCTGGGCATTGAACCTAGGACTTTCACACTGAGCTTTATCCCCAGCCTTTTATTTAATTTTTACTTTGAGACAGCTTCTTGCGAAGTTGCCAAGCTGCCCAGGCTGGGCTCAAACTTGCAAGCCTCCTGCCTCGGCCTCCCAGAGTGCTGGGATTACAGGTGTGGCCGCCATACCTGGCTCCAAGTTATTTTTATAATGGCAAATGATGGGATGCAATAATACTAGCAGGGACAATTCAAAAGATCAAAGTTTGAAAATCGATATTAACTAGAACTAAATCTTGTTTACATTTGATTCATTCACAACCCAAATATCATGAATTCGTCACCCAGCATAGGTGTTTAAATTTTCTGTCAGGCTGATATTATCACATGGCTTTTGGAAAGAAGCTCTGTCAGTCATCATATAAGAAATTTCCTATTTTTGAGTTAGACATCTTTGCAACATATACTAATTTCAAGTTATTAGATGGATATTAAATCATAGTTTCTCAGTATTGAGCAATAAACCAGATGAAAGAAGGGATGTAGCTTCATGATCTTTTTCATACCAGATTAAATTCTTAAAATATTTGGAGAAAAATCTAACATACTTTAGTACACTCCACCCTGCAATGAAGAAGTAACGAATGAAACAAAAAAACACAAAAAAAATCTTAACATGAAAGCTTCGTCGTGAAATCTTGAAGGGAGAAAAACACCCCGGATCAGAACATGCCCAGTTGCAGTGTCTGTTCTTGGAACTTTTGTATACTTGTCGGTCTCCCAGGAACTAGGAACCCGTTTGTGGGTCAGCAGTCATGCAGCACGGTCTCCAGCCCGTCAGACTGCCCAGTCTCCCCCTTGTCATAGCCGGGCCCCTTTCCCAGGCCTCACCCTCAAGGCAGGGGGATGGCACTCAAGTTACTGACTGCCACATTCCTTAAATAAGCTCATTACATGCAATCACTGCAAATATTGGTGGTTATATAGTATCCCGTACATTCAATTTAGATCGGTTAACCATTCATGAAAGTTACAAATCAAAGAACTGGTAATGTTAGAAACAGTGAGAATTAAGAACTGAATGTGTACACAGTGGCGCCATGTTCCCTAGTCATGAGAGATTGGCCTGCAGCAGTTGAAGAAGTAAAATTGTCTGTTGGTCTTGACTTCAACAGTGCCAAGTCCCCATCCCGAACACGGGTCCAGAGGAAACAGAGAAGATTAAAATGTGTGCACAGAATCGATGGGAACACAGATAAATTGGAACTTCCATGCATCGTGCTTTTGCAACCTCTATGGCTGTACTCAAAACATAAATCCTATTTATTTTGTCATTTCCAATTAATTTATTATTAGAAATGAGTCATTAGGATTCTTTCTGATAATATAAAATGAATATTAAAGTATTTTTCACATTATTCTTGGGTTGTAGTTTGCTTGTTTTTTTAGTGTTTTTGCTGAAAGTAATGATATAATTAGGAAGCACTGAAGACTTAGTCTTCAGAAAGGAACAAAGAAAGGAGCAAATTAGTTTAAAAATTTTTACCTAGATGTCTGTTATGGTTTATATCAAGATGGCCCCCCTAAAGCCTCATGCACTCCTAAGTGAGGGTTTGGGGTGGTGATTGGATCATGGGGGCGTGATACTCCTCACTCGATTAGTTCACTCATGAGTTTATAGCTAAATGCGATGCTGGGAGGTGAAGCCTGGTTGGAGGAGGTGGGGCACTGGGGGCGTGGCCTGGAAGGGTCTATCCTCCCCTTCCCCCCCAGCTTCCCACCAAGGTGGTGCGAGCACTTTCTCCTCTGCCAGGCCCTGCTGCCCTGCTGCCCTGCTGCCCTGCTGCCCTGCCTTGGAACCAGCAGACTATGGATTGAAACCTTCACAAATTGTGAGGTAAAAGAAGCCTTTTCTCCTTTAAATTGTGGGTGTTGGGCACTGTATCCCAGCAACAAGGAAAGTAACTAAGACAAGGTCTATAAAAGAAAATGAAAAATTTATCTAAATCCGTATTTCATCTTATACATGAGAACATTTTGTTGGGTAAAATTATGCTTTTCCAAACCTTTATTGAGAGTCTCAGTTCATGATTGTATTCACTTGTGCCCCAACCCCCGAAGACAAACAGGCTTGCTTTTCCTTAGAGTGATAGGAAGAGCCTGTCTCGACCAGCGATACAGTATCCTTCACATTTAAAAACAACATGAATTCCAGAAAATGCTCTTTCCTTTTTACTTTGTAAAAGGCTGATCCTCTTCAACTGACTTAAGAGAACCTCTTTCTCTGCTTATATAAACAGCTGCTTCATTTCACTCTGTACCTTTTCATTTTAGAAAGTAAATTTAAGGGATACTTCAGAAGAAATTCCAAGTGATATTTGGGAAGAAATCTCTCATTAACTAACTTCTTTCTGGGAATTAAATTCTAGTTAAAACAAAAGCAATAGCTGAAATTCAATGATGTATTAAAATAAAGGAGGATCAAATACGATGATAAGCAATATAGTTTTGCTGTGTACATTCAAATTATCATTCCAGAAGAATATGCAGGACTGTGCATGTATATAATGTGGGTCAATCTACGTATGTGTTGGGCGTCTGGGGGAGGTTCTATTTTTTTATTGTACGGCAGAGTCACTATAAAAATTTAGTAATGTTTTGTCCACCAGCTGTTGAATACATATTTTTCTCAGCAGCACGTGGAACATTCTTCAGGATAGGTCACATGACAGGCCACAAAACAAGTCTTAATAAATTTTAAATAACTGAAATAATACCAAGTATCTTTTCTAGCTACATTGATATAAGAGCAGTCAGTAAAAAGAAAAACTTTGACCCTATAAAAACACATGGACTTTAGCAATTTACTTTCAAGCAACCAATGAATCAAGGAAGAAATCGTGAAGGAAATTTTTTAAATTATTGAAAAAAATAGAGATACAACATACCAAAACCTATGGGATTCAAACAAAAGCAGAATTAAATGGGAATTTTCTAGCAGCTGATGCCCTAATCAAAAATGTAGCAAGATCTCAAAAAAGGAATACTTCACTGCTTCTCAAAGAACTAGAAAAATAAGAACCAAACCCAAATTTGGTAGAAGGAAAAGAAAATAAAAATCAGAGCAGAAAGAAATGAAAAAGAGACTACAGAAGCAACACAAAAGGTCAGTAAAATAAAGAGTTGACTCTTAGATATGACAAACAAAATCTAAACAAATGATTACACTAAGAAAAGAAGACTCTAATAAGTAAAATCAGAGGAGAAAAGGTGACCGTTATAATTAATACCCCAGAAATACAAAAAATTACTAGAGATTATTGAACAATTACATGCCAATAAATTTGATAATCTAGGAAATGGATAAATATCACCAAACCTGAACCACAAAGAAATAAAAAACCTGAACAAAAGAGTAAAAAATTTGTGAGACTGAATCAGTGATTAAAAGCTTCCCATCAAAATAAAGCCCAGGAATGAACAGCTTCAATGTTGAATTCTGCCAAATAAGTCAATAAAAACTAATACATTAAATTATTCCAAAAACGTTATTTCCTTAAATTATTCCAAAAGAAAGAGGAAATAATTCTTTCAATTATTTTCTGAGGATGGTGTTACCCTAATAACAAAGCCAGATAAAGACACAACTAAAAAAAAGCTACAGGCCAATATCCTTAATAAATATATATGGAAAAATTCTCAACAAAATATTAGCAAGTCAAATCCAATATAAAAATGAAAACATTGCTGGGGATTTTGCTCAGTGGTTAGAGTGCTCGCCTCACAATCACAAGCCCTGAGTTCGAATCCCAGCACCAAAAAAAAAAAAAAAAAAGAAAAAGAAAAATGAAAATATTATTCACCATAATCAAGCAAGATTTACCCCTGGGGCACAGGATGGCACAACACACTACACATCCCAGCAATGAGCTACACATGTCAATAGGAGGAACCATGTAAAAACATGGTTATACCTCACTTGGTAAAGAAAAGACACCTAATAAAATTCCACATCCTTTCATTAAAAATGCTGAACAAATTAGGCGTGCAAGGGAGGTACTTCGCCATGATAATATCAATTTATAATAAGCCAATAGCTAACATTATATTCAATGGAGAAAAGCTGAGAACTTTCTGAGTTTTGAAAAAAACACGAGAACTGCCTTTTTGATTGCTTATCTTCAGCATATTGACTGAACTCCTAGCCAGAGCAAGAAGGCAAAAGCAAGAATAAAAGGGCATCTAAATTGAAAAAGCAGTCAAATTGTCAATGGTTGAAAATGACATGATGTTGTATATGGAAAACTCCCAAATTCCATTAAATAACTATGAGAAATAATGAGTGAACCAACAAAGATGCAGGGTACAGAATCAAAACATAGAAGTCAGTAGGGCTGCTATCTGCCAATAGAAAATTGTCTTCAACAGAAATCAAGAAATCGATTCCATTTACAATAGCTGCAAATACAGATAAACAGTAAATAACCAGGGAATGAATTACCTAAGGAAGTAAACAAGCTCTATAATGGAAACTTTAAACACTGATGAAAGAATGTGAAGGGAGAACAAAAAGTAGATAGACATCCTGCTTTTATAGATTAGAAGAATATTATTTATTTATTTATTTATTTGGTGCCGGGGATTGAGCTCAGGACCTTGTACTTGCGAGGCAAGCACTGTAACCACTGAGCTAAATCCCCAGCCCCTAGAAGAATGTTATTAATAGTATGTACATATCCCAAAGCAATTTACAGATTCAATTCAGTCCTATCAAACACCGATAACATTCTTCACAGACCTAAAAGAAACAATTCTGAAATTTATATGGAACCACAAAAAAATGCTGACTAGCATGTCTTGGTCACTTCTTTTTTTTTTTTTTTTTTTTTTTTTTTTTTTTTTTTTTTTTTTTTTTTTTTTTTTTTTTTTTTGGTGGTGGAGATTGAACAGAGACAAGCACTCTAACCACCAAGCTAAATCCCCAGCCCTTTGGTCATTTCTAATTGCTGGGACACAACACCCAGCACCCACAACTTCAAGGAGGTTTACTTGGGCTCATGTGTTTAGTCCACAGTTGGCGGCCTCCCCGGCAGAAAGACATGGCAGAAGGGCCAGGGTGGAGGGAAGCTGCTCAAGTCTGGTGTTCAGTGAGCTGAGAGAAAAGGGAGAAGCTGAGGATGGAGGTTTGTCCTTCCAGGTCAGCTCTAGTGACCCACCTCTTCTGACCAAGCCCCACCTCCAAGCATCACATCTGGCCACAGCACCCCAAGATTCAACCACCTTTGAAAAGTCCTACCTAGGAGTGCACAAGGCTTCGGGGGGGGGGTCTATCCAGACATAAGCCATAGCATAGCCAAAGCCATTTTGAACAAAACAAACAAAGCAGGTAGCCTACACAGTCTAATTTCAAACCCTTAGATGCCATCATCAGAACAATAATGTTTTGGCATAAAAAGCAGACACATAAAACAGTGGAACAGATAGAGAGCCTAGACATGAATCCATACATCTACAGTCAACTTCATTTTGGAAAAGTTTCTAAGAACACGCAGAACAATCTTTTCAGTAAATAGTCTGAGAGCAATCGGATATCCACCTGCAGAAGGATGAAGCTAGATACCTGTCTCTTACCACTTACAAGGAACCACTCAATCAGGATTAAAGACTCTTTAAAGCAAAACCTGGAACTATGAAACCGCTAGAAGAAAACACAGGGAAGAGATTCAGGATACCAGGCAAGGATTTTTTGGACAAGCTTGCAAAGCCCAGGAAACAAAAGCAAAACTAGACAAATGGGATTACATCAAACTAAAAAGCTTCTGATAGCCAAGGAAACAACAGCATATAGAAACAATATTTATAATGCATACATCTGACAAACAGCTGCTATCCAGAATACACAAGGGACTCCAGAAATCAATAGCACAAAGGCCAAATAACTTGATTAAAAATGAGCAATGGATCTAAGCAGATATTTCTCAAAAGTAGACATTCAAAGAGCCAACAGATACAGGAAAAATGTTCAATGTCACTAATCATCAGAGAAATGGCAAATCAAAACCACAGTGAAATATGACCTCACCCCAGCAAGAATGGCTAATATCAGAAACACAAAAGCCAGGAAGGCTGCAGAGGATGTGGAGCAGAAGGAATCTTGCACACTCTTGTGAAAGTGTAGGTTAATACGGCCATCGTGGAATACGGGAGAGAAATGGCTCCAAAATGAAAACTAGAAATGACATAGGATCCAATTATTCCATTACTGAATCCACATCCAAAGGAAAGGAAATCTGTATGTGGAAGACACATCTACACTACCATATTCATTGTAACACTGTTCACAATAACCATGAAATGAAAGCCACTTAAATGTTGATCAACTGTTGAATGGATAAAGGAAATGTGGTTCCTCTACTCAGTGGACTACTACTCAACCATAAAAACAATAAGTGAAATCCGGGCAAATATGCCTTGTACTGGAGATCCTTATGCTAAGGGAAATAAATCAAGTACAGAAAGACAAATATCACACGATCTCTTTTATATGTGGAATCTAAAAAGTTGAGAATAGAATTGTGGCTGCCAGAAGCCAGAAACAGAAGAGGGGGGTAGATAGGGGAAGGGTGATGAATGCGCATTAAGTTACAGTTAGACGGGAGCGGGGGACCCTTGAATTCTCTTGCACAGTATGAAGGCTACAGAGAACAGCAATGTGCTGTGTGTTTCAAAAAAGCTAGAGGAAAGTTTTTACCACAAGGCAGTGATAAATGTTTGAGGGTATAAGCATGTTTCACATGATTCAAACACTACACAGTATATGCATGTATCAAATATTACATGATAACCCATCAGTATGTATAATTTCTGGTTTTCTGCATCAGTTAAATAAGAAAAATTTAAAAATAAAGATGCCTGTATCTACTTCCTTAGTTTTGCTGCTAAGAGCCTGGTTGCACATTCCAGCCATTCAAGGACATTCTCTTGCTTCTGGACTGGCTGGGACTATATCCAAGAAAAGCTATTTCTGCTGCAATTATGATTAGAAATCTTATCCCGTATCATGAATCGAAGGCCTCACCATGTTCTCTCAGAAAGAAATTCTTTATTTATTATTAATACCGTTTTAAACCTTCACTTTCCAAAAAATATTTCAAGAACATATTATGTATTAAAGTAAGAGATTACCAGTCCTCATCTGTCAAGGATACATTTCAGCAGTGTCTTCCTCTATTTTCCTTGCAGAAACTGGGAAGTAGGTAATTTGATTCCTAGCGATGACTTCATTCTGATTTGAAGTTGATTCGACTACCCTCCTTGGAAAAATCAAACCCCAGCTCACAGAGGTGAGCGGAACTCAACACAATCACATACCTTGATTGAGAAGAGTTTAAGAATTTTTGCTGTAGTTTTGCAGTGGGGACGTCACAATCTTCCATTAAGCTCAATTAATTCTACTTCTTGTTACTCTAATGTTCTATGAATGAAGCCAAAGACAAATGAGGCGTTTTAAGTAACGCTTACTGAAAATATTTTTGTTTTAAAACGAGGCCCCAGTAGAACATTATCCATAAAAAATTGTTATTCTTACGATGATAAGTGAGGTTTGCTGCCTTCAAAGTTAGCCCAGTCTGTCCGGATACCGCGCAAATATGTGGACGGCTTCGGGTTTCACAGGTAATGGGCAGTACCAACGTCAGATTACTCAAAGTGCACATTGTACGAATCCTGAAGCAGCTCTTTGTGCATGTGTACATTGCCTTCCTTCTTCCTTATTTTGTCTTCCAGCAAATTTAAAAGTAGTTACGGTCATAACCTTAATAACTCTTGTTTTAACAGGAAAATCAGAATTCTCAGATCCTGTGAGGTGAATCTGTGACCAAAGCACAAGAAAATAATCTTACCATGAATTACAGAAATTACAGTGGAACAAACTATGCAGCCCACTTTTTGGTTCAGGTGGTTTTTGGTGGAATTAGCGTGGAATTAGAGGACGTATTTGAACAGCACTGGAAGAGGGTCCTGCAGGGAAAGGCTTGCTGGGGGCGGCAGATGGTGGCTGTAGAGTGCTGTGTAACAGGTCTGTTTCTGGGAAAATTATTCTAAATCCATTTCTTAAAAATTACATGTTAAATCACCTTGTCCTCCTGTGTTTTAAAACATCGTCTTTCATGTGAGTCTTTGAAAAGTATGCATCCTGGCAACTTGATTTAAAACATTGCTGTGCTGATATTTGAGCTAGAAACAATTTTGACAAATACCACTCATCTTACTATTTCTTCAAGCGTTCACATTACACACATTATTAAATGGCATTCTCCCCACTAAAGTGTTGCCAAAACACAAAAAGCCCCCCGTGCTTTATTAAGTGCACAAAATAGGGCTTGTGTCCTGGAAGGCTGCTTCCTACCTCCTCGCCTCATCTTGATCCTGAGCATTCTTTGAAGGCTGTACAGTAAAAGCTGCTCTTCCGGCCTCTTCTGACTCACAGACCCTTTTCCTGACCCCCTTCCTATTTTTATTAATTTATGCATTTTATTTTACGTATTTTAATTGTTTTTAAACTGATACAAAAAAGCAAAAATTGTATGTCTTGTTGGGGTGCTGCGTCGTCTCAATTCAAGTGTACGCAGTGTGATGCTTAAAGCGTCACCACTGGGCAATGCCACCCAGAGCCCTTTCCAAATTCCCAACTTCCAGGACAACCCTTCGACTCCAACTTCCTCCCCCACTTTGCCCACGATGTCATGCTCAGCTCAGGTCCTTCCCTTTGCCGCCCATCTCCAGATACGACGTCAAAGGACCCTGATGTCCACGCTTTGATTTAACTTTTCCTCTTGCTCTTATTCTTTGGCTTCTTCTACGTGCAATCAGAACTTGGACTTTATTGTGCCTCAGAATTTCTCGATGCTCAGGATCTAGGGTTTCAGTACTCTGCTGTGCTCACATTTACTGCTTTATGCAGCTCTTCCCTCTCAGTCTTTTTTTTTTCTTTTTTCCTTTATTTCATTTTATCGTCACACATTTGCCTCACATGCATCTTGCAGTCATCTTGGGGAGTTGGTTCATGAGACAATACAGCTTGTTTCTTTTTTAATCCCCTTCCTCCCCCTCCCTCCTCCTCTAGTTCTCCTTTCCGTCTTTTCATTCTTGTTGATATTGCTACTCTTCGTTCAGGGTTGTGACAGATCGTGTCTACATGCACTGGGGTTATTAGGACCTTGGACATGCTGTATCTTCACTCTCCCTATTTCCCCACCAGCTTCCCCTCACCCCTCATGCTTGGTCTCCTAGATCCCCTTCCCATCTGCATGAGATCCCTTCCCTCGTCTCTTTCCAGTCTTCCTTTATTTGTCTCTTAGTTTGTACTTTTCCTTACTCAGATGAGAGATACCTTAAGGCATTCAAGTTTGCGTGTCTGATTTCTCTTAATATATATTCCAGGTCCATCCATTTTCCTACAAATGTCTCAAATTTTTCCTTCTTTATAGCAGAATAGTATTCCATCATATATAGATACTACATTTTCTTTATGCAATTGTATGGTGATGTGTATACAGGCTGTTTGCAGGATTTTGCTATTATGAATTGTGCAGCTAAACGTTGGTATGCATGTATCACTGTAGTATGATGACTTAAGCTCTTCGGGGAAAATACCAGGGAGGGGGAAGCTGGGTCATATGGAATTTCTAATTTTAGTTCTTTGAGAAATCTCCAGACTGATTTCCATAATGGCTGTTCCAGTTTACCTTCCCACCAATGCAGGCAGCTTCTTTTTTCACTATGGCCACGCCAGCATTTGTTATGTTTTGATTTCTTGGTGATGGCCATTCTTTCTGGAGTACATTTCTGTCTTCTCCTTGCTTCACTTGTCTCCCCAAGCAAAGCCTTAGAATATAATGCTCCTTCTTCCTGTGGTCGTCGGAGCCTCACCTCCATTCCCTTCTCTTTGCCAATTCCTAGAAATTTCTTTCCCTTCTCTCAGCGTCCTCACCCAAATCTTGTAACTTCCTAGTTGTCTCTGACATAAATTCCTGTTACCTAATGATCCGGGTCCTTGGTGCTGCCCAGTTATCTGAAAAGCCCTCCTTCATTTCCTTATGAGGGGCTCAGGGAAGAGACTTTAGTACTTTTGCTCTGTTAGCAAGCACTCAGTCACAACCTGGGCTTTCTCAGTCTCAGGAAGTTACTTCGCCCTTTCAGATGGTGCCCATCAGCAGTCTGTTCTCACAGCTGTCCTGCTCTTCAGTTCAAAAGGTACTTGGCCTCTCTTCTTGCTGATTTACAAAGCCTCCCGTCCTTTTGCTAAAGCCAATTCCTCCTCCTTTGAATGTGACCCCCTCTCTTCCATTCGTGCCTTGACTTCATTATTCTTCCTACTTCGCTTGGGCTCTCTGGCTCTCCCCCATTGCTTCATTCATTTCCAGTCAGCTTTTAATAAGAGCAGTTATTCTTACAGTTTCTTCTCTTTTCCTCACACCCCCTGCGTGTTCACAGAATAGAATCTGGATTCTGTTTCTACTGCCTGACTAACTGCACTTTTTCACCGATAACTTTCTAATTGTCAGCCATAAATTCCGCGGTCTATTTGCAAACTTCTTGGTTCCTATGTGTTCAGCGGTAGATAACTCCATTGAGCACCTCGTACTTTCAGGGAACAATTTCCCCTTCAGTCTGTACTCACACTGTTCTTTCTCTGTTTCTTAGACCCTCGTGGGCTCATATCTTTTCCTTTCCTACCAGTTTCTAAATCAGTGATCTCTAAAATGTTGCTTATATAGTCTTAATAAAAATTTTAAGCATAAACCATAAATGCGATACCCATACACATAAAATTACACACGGGGACCCTATAAACATGCATATTTTTTAATGTCTGCTTGCTCTACTAACACATGAGCAGGACCAAACTCAGTCAAAACCTTATGAGAATAAAGTTGAAGTAAAAATGTTTAAAGCAAACTTTTTATTTCACTTATTAATAGGATGTTGAGAAAATAAATGAATGGTTGTTACACATTTTTAAATCTTGACTTAAAATTTTGTTACAGCAATTAAATTGTTTGCTTCATGATTTTGTTGCCCAGTACACTGAGTTTTAATGGCCATCATTGCTAAAAATGAGACTTCACAAGAATATACAGCTCTAAAAGGGAAAAGTTCATAATTAATTGGACTTAGTTATGATACGTATTTTCCAACGTATCTACAAATTTGGGAATATATTGTAAAATTAACTAGTACGTTTCTACCTACCCCATGCCAAACTATTTCTAAAAGCTAAACAGATTGGAGTTGATGGTTAATTATTTAATATCTTAATTACTGGATTTGAAATAAAATGCAGTCCTTCGGAAGACTTGCTAAACAGTTTGCACATTTTTAAAGTTTGCAAGAAGAGAGGTTTGACAGGTTACACACTGTTGTCAGCAATGAACGCGAATATCAGAAACATCCCCAAACCACCGAGGCTCGAACTACTTTCCACAGGTTTGTTACTTTAGCACAGTTTTTTTTTTTTTTTTTTTTTCTTCAACTTTTAACTAAGTGGCCGACTCAGCTGCAGCATGTGTGGTCCTGCTGGCGCACAGGCACTTACCGCTGATAAAGCGGGCACATTTCTGAAATGTCTTAATTTTCACACATCCTAAGTCTTGGAAAAAGTGTCCTGTCATGAGCTAATGAACAATTTTTAAGTGGTAAAATGAACGCCCTTCTCATTCTCCATGTCACAAAGCGTAAAGAGAATCCTAATGTGTTTTTAAACTTTGTTTCTAAAAATTAACTGTGTTCAGAACATCCGGCAGAACTCTGTAAGCTTCTGGCTCCAAAGTCTTTACTGCAGTGAATCAGCCGTGACGCTAACAGGAATGGGTTCAATGGGTGGATTCACCTCTTTTACTTTCTTTTAAGACCCAGTTAAAAAAATTCTAGGTGGACAGCTGCTCAGTGGTTGCACTGACTTCATTCATCCATAAAACTGCCTGCACTGGTGAAATCCTTAAGCAGGAGAATAACGGCCTCATGTATAAAAAATACCTCTTTGTGTATCTCATTACTGAAACACAAGGTAGCAAATACAATAAACAGATATGTCGGGGGAAAAAACTGAATTCTCATGCAACTTTATAGAAAAATCTCATTCACCAACTTATTTGTTCATACCAAAACAATAACAGCTAACATTATTTTGTGCTTAGAAAGTGCCAGGCACTATTCTAAGCCTGTTACAAGTATTAGCATATTGAAACTTCAGCATTTTTTCCCTAAGCATCTTCCAAAGGCTTTTTCTGAAAAAAATTAAATGGTTTTAATTTTTCTCCATATTGCCTCTTTGTATTATTTGAGCTATTTTTAAGAGGAACCAGTATACTCAGTCATATGTAACTTTTTATCATTTAAAAATATTCAAAAGAGTCAACATTGATTTTAGTGAATTTTTAAAGTAATGAAGTACTGGATTGAGTATACCAATTTTAAAGAGCGCTAGAAAATTATAGACGATTTTCTTCATAGTCTTTTGCTTAGTTTTAAAATATATTGTGAATCATGGTTACTTTACTTTCTCACACAGGGCAGAATATCTCACATAATATCACACAATGCAGAATAAAATATGTTGCATTTCATTGTCACTTAGACTGTTTATAAATCTTCATTTCGATCTTCTTTATAATTTCAAATTTTTGGCTAACATCTTAACGGAGATGATTAGTTTATCTTTTTTCCCTTCCTAACATGGCTGATGGAAAATATTAGAAGTGTGAAAACTGTCATTTCTACTTTTAAAAAATCTTTGTTTGCTTACACAATATATACAATACTATAATAATTTTTACTATAATGTATAATACTCTCAAAAATGCACAAATAAAAAGGATGGAGTCATTAACACGAATTGAATGTAACCACCACTTGATTAGTCCCGGCAGCATCCTCAGGCCTTACTCAACCCAGTCGGATCTCCAGTCCCCCTTCTCCAAACGCAGCCGCTACCCTGAAGCCTAATATCATAGCTTAGTTTTCATTTCTGCTTGTAAACTTTATTCACTTTGAATCATACTGTATATTCTGTTCTGTGTCACCATTTTTCTTTATATCTACAACACACGGAGTATTCCATTGTATGAATATACCGGAGTATGTTTACTCACTCTCCTATTCAAGAACATTTGAGTCATTTCAAACTTCTAGCAATTACAAATGATGCTGCTATGACTATCACTATATATCTCTTTTTTTCACATTTCTGCTGGGTGTGCCTATGCATACACTTCCTTAGGCTGTAATTGCTGCGTCACAATTACTGGCTATGAATTACAGGGTATGAATATGCCCAGTTATAGTAGATCCTGTAAAACAGCAATAATATGCTCTCAGTAGGAATATATGAAGTTCCAATTTCTCTACATTCTTGCTAAGACTTGATACTATCAATCTATTTAAAAATATAGTAATTCTGAGGTACTGATGCCATTTCATGAAAGAGATTAAATAGCTTTTCATGTTATACTGTCATTGAAAGTACTTATTGAGAATACCTATTTTGTGAAATAACTATTCAGGTGTTCTGCCCACCTTGTCTATTGCGCTGTCTGTAGTTTTGTTATTGATGGGAGGACATTCTTTATATATTCTGAATACACGTCCTTTTAATATCCCTTACCTATTTGCAAGTAGTTTTCTCTACCCTGTAGCTCGCCTTTTCACACCCTTATTGATGTTTCCAATAGTATAATCTTTAATCTGAAGGGTGTTATCAGTAAAGTAAAAAATACGTGTCCATTCTGTGATGTTTGGTTTCATTTACACAAGAAAACACAAATTTGAAACAACTTGTCTAGGTTCATTGCTTCGGCAGCCGAATGCGACTCTCTGAAATCAAGTGTGCTGCCATGAGCTACCAGAGAGACCGTCTCAGGAAACAAAGACAGTATCCAGTAATGAGAAGTGACCTTGTGACAAGGAGGATTGTCAATGGTCGCTGGCTTTATCAAAAAGAAAAGAAACAGTCATTCTCCCTGATGAAACCGCACAGCTGAACCCATCAAAGACTAAGATTTAACTATGAATTCAAATGAAAACAAGATAGAAAAACATCTTGGGAGGAATACACCTCACAAATAAAACAATCCTAGACGTGAAGAATATGTGATATCCAGAATATGTGTGATACAGTAATAAGGAAAGAAACCACATGTGAAGTTCAAGAAATCTGGGAAGTGATTTTGGGAAACAACGAAGGACACTAAAACATCACCCATTAACTCACATTTCTACCGTGGTGACTCTGCTGTATTATGGGGGTTTCCAATGCTGCGTCCTTGCAATGATAGGAATACAGTCAGCTCAATTCATGCTGTGGAAAGCTCTAGAGAAAAAAATTAAGTTTTTCCAGAATACTGAAAAAAAATGGTAAGAAATTCGTAGCTTGAAAGTGACATAGAAACATATCAGTCAATTGTAGTTTGTGAATGCTGATTAAGTCTTGATTCAAACTGTAAAAAAAAGATGTATGTGACAATCAGGCAAATTTGAATCTTTACCTGACTCATGATGACTCTGAGGATTTACTGTAATGTTTTTCAGGTGTGACACTATATTGTTTGTCCTTAAGGATCCCTAACTTTTAGCGGTCTCAGCTAGGGAATGTGCTGACGAAATTAAATGAAATGATGTCTGCCTCCCCCAAGATATCCAGTGAAGTGAAGAAAAAGGAATACTGATTAAACAGAATTAGTGTTCAGTTGCTAGTTGATGAGGTCAAGAGATGTGTACTTGGGGTTCCATCCCACTAGCCTCTCTACTTTTTGTGTACATTTGAAGTTTCCCATAATAAAAAAGTCTAAGTTTGGTCTGGTCTAAGACTTGATGATGGTCAAGACAACAGTGTGCTCATGTTTGTTCATACATCTTTGTGAGGCCGCGAAATCATGCTGGATTTCAGAAAATAAGATTTCTTAAATCTCCAGGTCAAGGTGGTTGATCGGTACTGGATTAGAATGCTATTTGTGCGCAGCTTACGATAGCAGAGGAGGAAGAGTTTAGACACTTGGCTCAGGGCTCCTTCAGAAGCTACAAGAGAACATGCATGTTGGACAGTCTTGCGAGGGATGGACAGACACTGAGTTTGCAAGCTAACAACAACACCAAGCAAAAAAAGGCTGGGCCTTTGTCATTTGCTTTAAGAAATATTTTAAGAAAAATAGAGACAGCATGTTCAGAGAAACCTAGTTCCAGGCTATGAGAACTTATTGCCAAAGGCGGAAATCTCTTTCAGATCAAAGAATGAGGCAGAGAGATCCAGCAAACTGCAGTTTGTTGGGGATTTACTGACAGGAGCGTTACTTGGGCAGCAGAGAGACAGGAAGATCTCTACATCCTAGTCAGGAGGATGGTGATTTTATGCTAAGCTAGACACAAGTGAACCGTGGCCAAGCAGAATGTATCTGGACTTTCCTAAAAACTGTTCATATGTCTGACATCAGTTTAAAAAAAAAAAACAATCAGTGCCCGTACAACATACTCAGATAACTATTTGAGATAATCCTATGTGTCACACAGAGTTTGGGACGCATGCTAAGTCAGTCATGGGGTAAAATGGCGGTTGTGACTAAGATGGCTATAGTTACATGAAGCAGGACTCCTACAGCAAGTAACTAAATCTGTTTGAAATAGACATGTTTGTCTTGAGAGGAGACAGTAGTCAATATTTTTTGTAGTGACTTCGGCTTTTTTCATATTTGATTTGAAGGGAACAATGCCGTTAGGCGAATAGGAAATCTTTGGCCACTTGGTGGTCAAAATAGGCAGTAGTTACTTTGGTTTCATACAGATTGCCTGGTAGATGAGTTTCTTCAAGTACAGATCTAACAAGGATTCTTCTGTACTCCTAAGGTATTGAAAACAGCAATTACAGTTCATTGGCTTCAATTATCATCTTTATAAAGGAAATACATTTTCTGCCTATTACTGTAACATTCAGGAAAGACTGGTGGATCCTTCTTCAAACGTGGATGATACATTCGGGAGAGTCTGCGGCCCAGTACAGGATGCGAAGTGTTTTCAGTGTCTGCCTTGGACATCATGAGCGACGCCTTAAAGAACAAGCCAGGCAACTTCTGAATGAGTTCAGGCTGTGAGCAGATGGCTCTGTGCCAGGCTGAAGACCGGGGACAATCTGCCGCAGCTACTGAGAGCCTCAGAAAGCCCCAAATGATTGTTTCCACTGCAATTTCCCCGAATCGTGGGCATTAATGGGTGGATAAGCTTTTCTCACACGGACTACTGGGTTTACCTTGCTCTGAAATGTCGACTATGGATATTTATTTTTTTTTAATAATGACCAATGTTTCTCCCAAAGGATGCTGGGAAATATTCTAGCAGGAGCTCTTTTTGAAGATTGGCAGCCACCAACCCTCACTAAATACTGCATTCTTTGTTAAGAAAATCATCAATGAGTTCGGTGAAGACAGCCAGAGAAATGTGGTTCCTGTAAGTACTGCTTTGTTGTGCTGATGGCTTTGACCCCAGGGCACCTGGAGAACATTGGTGCTGGAAGGGAATTTCTCAGAGCATCCCTCACCTGCCTGATGTGAGGCTCTCTGTCAACTGTCATGAATCCCCTTTCAGGAAATTTCATCAACCAAGGAAGATTAACTCAGCATCATGGGAGAAGAGAGGAGGTTGGCACCATGTCTAGACCATCACCTGTTCTTCTGGGGGTGGGGGGGGGAACTGCTCTGTGACAGTTTTTATTTCCTGAGTGAATTTTTACCCATGTACCAAGACAATCTTTACTCACCATACATTTCAGCCCCTCATTCTCCCAGTACTTCTGCCACTACTACCCAGAAACTTTCTATGGCTCAGGATGTTACACAACCTCAATTGTCTAATTGTTCTTCACGTCTCATATTTTGTGGGACTTATGTGCACAAGTATGCAAGTAATTTTTTTTTTCTATTAGTCTGCCTTGTATCAATTTAACTCATTGCTTGCCCCAGGAAGTACAGAGGGAAGCCGTTTTCCCCTAATCGCCCCAGCAGAGAGGTCTGGAGTAGCTGGAAGGAAGTGTTGGCCGGCAGCAACACAGCCCAGACCCGGGTCTGATAATCACAAGATGCTTGAGACAGAAGAATGTTTGGGTCCAGTTGTATTTTTATGTATACCTAAAATTTTTACCTGATAAGAATAAAAACTGTAGACATATCATTTCTGTCTCAGTCTGTTAATAATGCATACTTAAAGTCATGCATTGAGATAAAATTAACTTTATTACATGTAATTTGTACATTAAATGGGCCACAAATTCATCAGGAGAAACAGTGAATATGAAGTATAGTTGACATAAAAACACTGCGCACCATGTAAAACTCTGTAGAAAATGTTTCAACCCAATCACACATTCAGCATAGAGAAGGGGAAATTCAACAAAGTAAATAAAATTGATAATAAGAGGTATTTAAAAGCTATTTATGAATATGTTTTGCAGCACCAAGATTTAGCCCCAGGATCATGTAAGTACATTAAGGAGACAAAAATGTTTGTACCATTATACGATCTGTCATAATCATTTGCCAAGGTGAGACGGAGTTGACCGAGGAGCACTCGGAGCCAAGGCGGAGAAACGAAACAAGTACAAAGAGATTAGACAGTCTCTACAAGTGCAAATCCAAGTAGAGTTTAGATGGAAGACCCCCCCCATTTTCAGACCTATGTTTGAATTACTTTCATTATTGCCGTTTCATTAGTTCCTCTATATCCTGTCTCCAAATGAGTCTGAGCTGACTATTCCATCGTCCTTTTCTGTAACAAGATTTCTCCTAGTTTTGATACCTAGGAAATGATGAGTAAGGAAAACCGAACAATCAAATAGAACAAAAGAAACAAAAAAATAAGAAAAACTGGTAAAATAATAGTCATTGTTGGTTATTGATCAAATCATCGCTCATTTGATCCCTGTGATGTTTTGATTTAAATTTTCATTTCGCGCTGGCCTTAAAAGTTAGGTTGCAAACAAATACTTAAAGCAACCGGAAGTTGACTTGTATTTTTTGTAGTAACTTCATATGGCCACCAGATGGCAGTCTTCACTGGCTCTTGACAGCTACCTTTGGGCAGTGACATTGTATCTAGGTCCTCTGAATACGGGAAACTCTCCAGGGCTCTGCGGCTCCTGGATTAAATGTCTCTTACTTGAAAAGAGACTTCAGTGGGCAGAGGCTTTTACGTTTTCCAGCCATGCCTGTATCTTCAGGACAAAGGCTACTTATATAAGCTCTAGGCGTCTCTGAGCCTCTCAGCGTCCCGCTTGGCACCTTCTCCTGCTGCCCAGGACGCCAAGAGGCGGTAAACTCATGTGCGAATGTCTCCGAGCATTGTGCTTCTCAAAGCAGAGCCAAGTAAGAAGTATTCAAATGCCACCCGTATCTCAAGTATTCTTATCGAATCTTAGCTCCTTGAATATTTACTTAAAACATTTTCATTTTCTTGGCAAAGAGCTATGTAAATACATTTAATTTTACCTTTTTTTATACATATATCCCTGAGACATCTGACTAATGTGTTAGGTTTGAGGGTTTTACTATGTGGGCACAAAAATATCATCAACTAATTCAAGAATAAAAAGGCTTAGCACCGCGATCAGTGACATTTGCATGCAAAAATTATAAACAACCAGAATTCATCAACACTCTTTACTGCTAGAGAGAAATGTAATGCATTTTCTATCTTACTAATTTTGTATTTGAACTTCTGGCAAATTCACAGCCCTGACAGGGATCAGTATAGTGAGCTACTTCTTCAGTAGGCTGGAACCAGGCTCACAGGGCCCCTGTGCAGCAAACAGGGTTGGGTCTGAGAAGAGGTTTCTCCGGCAAGGGCCGGATGGCGACTGAGCAGCAGATCTGCGGTCGCTGCCCCCTGGGCTTTGTCCTGCTCACACCTAGCACAGCAAACTGCAAGCGGCTGCCCTACTGTAGAACTTCACTCTCTGCCCTCAACCCTACTCAAGGAAGGATGCTACAAATCTAGAGAATACAAACTATTTTTAATATGCATAATATGAAGCAAGTGTTAAATTCAGTATAAATTTAAGTTAAAAAAATACTCATTACTCAGAACTAAATTCACAGTCATCCACAGAGAATGAGCGTGTAATCCAATTTCCAAATAATGTAGCATATGTGGATACAATCTGCACAGGAAAGAAAACTTTTTTTTGTGGTTGGGGAACTTGGGACCAAATTATTTAAGTAAACAATGCAACACGAAGAGGCCACAGTAATATTCCAAAAACAGCAGGTTCTATCCTATTTCAATAGCAAAGAGTCACAGGTTTTTGATACACTATTAGAGATGCTAATTTAACTCCTCTATTTAATTCTACAACTCCTATTTTTTTCCCTGCATGACAAATTCCAGCAGCTGCCTGTGACCTTGAAGATTGCCCCGCAGCCCGATTCCCTGCCAGCCCATCTATGCTTTCTGTTTGATTCCCTGGTGAAGCCCCAGTTTTACTTATTTTATCAAGTCTATTCTACTGCATAGTGCTCGCCTGACAATATTTCTGCTTCTTCGTCTTGGAAATTTCTTTTGAACCCTCAACACATGTATGATGAATTAATCAAGTGAACAATTCATGGGAGGTTTTCTGATGAGGCTATTTCCTTCAAGTTTCAAAATGTCTTGGAAATGTGTGTCTATTCACGTTGCTTAAGATGTCCTGCGATTCTTGAGTATTGCATTTGTTTCCTTGGGTTGCTGGTGTGAACTGTCACAAACATGGTTGTTTACTTACTTATTCACTAAAACTTCTGGAGGTCAGAAATCTGTCACCCCTTGGCTGGTGAGTGCCCATTCCAGTTCCCATTTTCATCTTAACATTGGCTCCCTCTGCTTGTGCGTGTCTAAACCCCTCAGCTTCTCTCTTGCAAGGATACTGTGACAATGTTGAGGGTCTACCAGTTACTTCCTGCCAAATGCCACCTCTCGAAACCTTTAATGTAGTCACATATTTTGCCTTGAAAGCAAGTATCAAACAGAGTTCAGTCAGAAATAGTTAGGAACTAGGTCAGAAAGTCAATGAGAAGCCCAGGATAAAAAAATGAAGTTCATTTTTAAGGAAGAAGAGGAAGAAAGTGAGAGAGAGAGGTAGAGAGGGGAGAACAGATGATGAGGCAAAAATTAATGAAAACTACTTCCAGCTGCTCCAGGGCTGGGACTACAGGAAGAAGAGACCAACTGGAAGTGGGGAGGGACTAGGCAGTTAACCTAACAACTGTGCCCAGCGTAGAAACGACGGTGAGACTGTATGTGAACGAACAAGCTGACAATTCCCCAAGTGTCACGTGCTACTAAGAGTCAAGATCAGAGTGGTTTTTAGTACCATGAACTCGTGCGTGCTGCCACGCAGCACACAGGCATCTGCTGTCTGCAGGGCATGTTCTCCCTGGCCGGCGTCTGCACTGGCTTTCTCCAGTCACATCTCCGGCTGCAGCCGTGGGCGTGGGAGGACGGGATTGGGAAAGAGCCATTGATGGAGAGCCTGGGTGTTGAGGCAGAGATTTTCCCCTGATTCCTCCAGGAAAAGAAGTGGAAGATTAATTAGTGCAGTGGTGATGGGAGCTTAATTTTTTTTTTTTTTTCTGCTTTGCAGGTCTTTGCTGAGCAAGTAGGAAAATTAGACCACAGAGGACATTTAAAACCACTTAAAACACTTATAGTACAGTACTGAGTGTGGGGAACTCAAACACCTTCAAAGCCCATTGAGCAGGGCTCAGACCCAGAATAAGAAAACAAAGTAAATTCTGTGTTTCTGACTGGTTCCCGGGTTGAAATGATTCCTTGGTGACCTCTAATAAATGAGAGTAGCTTGTCAGAGAAATACTATTGAAGAAGCCCCTAGTGGATTTAAATGTCATTACAGACCTTTATAGGATATGAAGTTTGAAGTGTTAAGAGTCATAGTCTAGCGATTTTTAAAAATGCAACAAATGCGATTTCACCAAACTCAACTATAGAGACAATCCAAATGATTCTCAGGAAAGTGGCCTTAATTGGCCTAAAGCCCCTCTACTGCCATCAAAAAGGTTGGCCATATATAATGCCAGCCTATTCTGCTGACTTCTTAAGGAGGACATGAGACATAAATAACTTGGTGGTTTTTTCTTTTTTTATTTTGCTATCCGAAAATAAAGCTAGTACGTAGTCACAAATAGCTGTGAAGAAGACAAGGATGTATTTATGAAGCAATCTGTGATGGACATAATATTATACCTCTGAAATGCATTTCTGACTTACTAAGACTCCACAATATAAACTATAGTCCATTTTCTAGAATTTCTTTTGAGGAAAAAAAAAAACCCGATAATTTAAAAGGCATTCTGTGACATATATGATTTTTATATTCACAGGAAATATGGTAAGTAAAATTCAAAAGCCTTTTAAAAATTTTGATTTTGTAATTGCATTTGAAAATATTTGTCTCCCTCTACTGTATAGACAGAGACATTTATACATGTTTGCTTGCTCTCACCTGAAAAGTGCTTAAATTTTATAGATAACATCTATGAGAACCCGATAAAACCTTACAAATACTGTAGCTTAGTAGGAAATTCAGTTTTAAATCCGCAAACCTGGAATGCAGCCTCACTATTTCTCAATAAATGTGAGGTTTGTAGACGTCGAAGCAGCAAAGATAACAGTCTCCAATCCATACGTTATAAACAGATGGATAAGCGTACCATTTCCTTGAAACTTGCTAGTAAGTTTTCTGGTACTTTTTCAGTATATTTTAAGAATCAAATAATGATCTATCTTTCATCTGAAATTAAATTATCATTTTTATATATTTTGGACTATCTTTGGATCTTGAAAATAGCTGATAAAATAGTATTATTTGATGTTATCAAATTTCACTTGCAATATCGTAGACTTATAGAGGATAAATCTGCTAAGCTTACCATGCACTTTAAAACAAAATAAAGGTGCAAAAATGAGGTGAAGTGGAGATAACTCAACAAGGATAGACAATTTCAGAATGGTTTAAAGTACATAGAAATCCAGAAATATAGCAGAAAGTATTCAACAAGGAATTCATAGAACTTGATTATATAACCACTTCTTCAGTTCCCAAGGTGACCTATGGAGGTAATTTACGATTATTTGGTGTTTCGGTTAGTCTTTTGCTACACTAACTAACTATCATAGTAGATCTGATCATAACAGGACACGGCTACTAGAGACTGCTCGGGAGGTAGACAACAGCGGAAACTGCTGAGCCCTTCTGCCGACCACTGCTCCCAAAGAGGCAACAAATTGGCACTAGTGAGAAGTGATAAAAGAATTGACTGGTGCAGAATAAATAAATACAGATAATAGATAATTTAAACAAGTTCTTTTCAGGAGAGCCAATAGGATCACAGGAAATACGGGGGAAGTGGGTAATGGGTAAAGACAGGAGCCACTGGGCAAACGAAAAAAATTAAATATAACATTCTCATATGATCTGGCAGTTCCACTTCTGGTTACACATCTAAAAGAATTGAAAGCAGAAATTCTAACAAATGCTCGTATATCCTTGCCAAAAGCAGCATCATTCACACTAACGGAATCCACCCAGTATCCATCAGTGGCTGAGGGATTACAGAAAATGTGGTCTATATTCAGGATGCAAGATTTTTCCTCCTTGAGAAGAAATTCTCGGACATGTTCCAACATGAATAAACCTTAAAGACGTTATGTCAAATGAAATAAGACAGACATAGACAAACATTGCGTGGTTTCACTTCCATGAGGTACGCAGTGTAATCAAATTCACAGAACTGGAGAGGATGGTGGGTTCTGAAGGCGGGGTGGTGGTGTGTGATGGAAATGAGTTGTTATTTAATGGGGTAGAGTTTTACTTTGATGGTAAAGCATCCTGGAGAAGGATGATGATTATGATTTGCACAACAATATGGATGCCCTTACTGCATGGAGCTGTGCTCTAAAAATGGTTAAAATGACAAATTTTATACTATGTATCTTTATTATAGCAAGAAAAGGATATGATATGGAAGCTAAAAAAAACATGGTCTCAGAAGTGAAGTGTAAAATTACGCATACTAGATACTTGGAAAGGTAAGGAAGAGAGATGCTACGGAAAGGTGAGTTAATGGATACATAATTACAGTTAGATAGGTGGAATAAGTTCTGCTTTCCTGTGGCAAAGCAGAGTCAAAACTGTTAACAATAATCTGTTGTGTATTTCAGAATAGCTGTGAAGGTATTTTAAATGTTCCTGGCACAAAGAAACAATAAGTATTGAAGGTGACAGATATGCTAATTACCCTGATGTGAGCATCACACACTGTACACATGTATTTAAATATCACATCATACAACATAAATATGTGCAATTTTTATGCATCAATTAAAATACATAAACAAAACGTGCAGAAAAGGATGTGAAGAAATTTCTTTTTGGAATTTGCACAAATCATTTATTCAAAAGACTAATATTTAAAAGAACAAATGATGCTAGAAATAACACACAGCATCTTCTGAGCAAGGTCTGCAACCTAATAAGCAAAGACTGCTCAAAGACCAGCAGCACCACTAGATGACCATCTTCTCCAGGTTCCTGATGGCCCGCGCCAGGACAGCTTTGCGTTGAAGCGCTTTAATTTCCAGTTTATAACCTGGCCGCTAATCTCCTGGGCATCAGACTGCACAGGCATGAAGTCTAAGCCTGATGAAATGCCGTCACCCTCCATTTTTCTCCCACCCAAAGCCAAATTAAATGAAAAAGTCTGCTTGACATTTAGAAATTTATGGATACGAATGAAATGGAAGAAAAAGAGTTCCTATTAGAAATATGCTTAGTGTTGAAGAGGAGTAAAAGATTTCTGGAAAAAGAGTAGGTCTGAAATGACATTTCTAAGAATGCGCTCTTCAGTCTTTCAGGGGAAGGGGACCGAGCAGAAAAGTTTTCCTGGGACATTGTCTCTCAGGGAGAATGTACAAGTGCTTCTCAGCTGCTATAGCATTAATTCTGTGGGCAGATACTGAATTCAAATAGAACTGCGGACGTCTTATTGTGCCCCGGGCTGACAGACATAGGTGTGATGATAAAAAAAATGATTAAATCAATACCTTTCATAAATCTTAGCCCAAATTTCTCAGGTACTCGATGCATCACGAAAGCAAATCTTTTATTTGGAATCAGTTCTGTTGAAAACAGTGCATAAAGAGTGAAAAGGAACTCTATACTTTCCAATATTCCTCTAGTTGTTTCTGTATTATCCCCAGAGGCATTTCCTGGGGTGAAAGAGCAGCTCCCTGAGTTTTACTTCCAAAGGTATAATATATTGTCCCTTGAAATTTCTTTAGGCCCAGAAAACAAAAACAAAAACAAATAGAGATACTGAAGACAAATAGCTGAGATCTGAAAGTAAAACTTTTATTAAATTTTTGAACTTGATCAACCTCCCAATATACAATATCAGATACAATGATCAGAGCTCCCCACAGATCTGACTGGTAAAGGATTCCTAAAAACTATTGCCCCAAAGAAACTATACAGCACTTTATGGGGGTTGTCTTGATACTTTGCTCATGAAGTTCAAGAAGGACTGATCTTTAAAAATTTTCTGTGGAAATAAAATTTGTCTTTTCTTGTCTCTTTCCTCATTCTCCCTCTCCATTGTTCAACCTCCCAAAGCTTTGTGCTGCCCAAAGCTTTCATACTGTGTACAGTTGAAAAGCATGAGAGGGAAAAGACTAAGTGGGATACCGGCATTCACAGGTTCATTGCAACATCATAGACCCTGGTCAAGATGTGGAAACAGCCCGAATATCCCTGAGTAGATGGATGGTTACAGTCAATGTGACAGATACCCACAGTGAAATACTATTCCGTCATAATGATGAACCCGGAAGACACACTAAAGAAAATAAGTCTGTCACAGGACAAATAATATATAATTACACTTGCATGTGGTACCTATGTGTCAAACTCATAAAAGCAGAACATAGAATGGTGATTTTCAAGGAATAAGAGGGAGAAATAAGGACTTCTTGTTCAATGGGTATAAAGTTAAAATTACATATAAGATGAATAAGCTCCAGATATCCGCTCTAAACTGTAGCACTATAGTTACAACATCACGTTGTGAACTGCTTAAAAATTTGTTAGAAAAGTAGACCTCACGCTATGTATTCTTGGTATACACACAAATATTCGTATGTAAAGATGACATGTTTATATATATGTTCACATATCAAAGGGATTGTATGTTTTATATATATATGTATATATATAAAACAAAAGGACATAGGAAACTTTTGAAGGTGACAGATGGGCGTATTTCCTTGGTTACGATGGTGTTATAACAGGTGTTTGCTTATGTCCAAATTCAGGTATTTGTATACATTAAATGTATACAGTTGTATTTCATAGCAGCTATACGTCAATAAAGCTACACGAGAAGGGAAGAGGGAGGGTAAAATGCAACAGAGTGGAATTTATGTCAGGGCTTCTGAGTTTAAAGCGATTTATCTTAAATTTACAACACAATCAGCCATGCTGGCCCAAACTGCACTCCTGTAGAAGACATCTAACTTCAGAGATTAAATTGTTCCCTAACTCTTACATGAAGCAATTTGGAAATATGCCCCAAGGGCTTTACTAATATGACTGTACCCTGGGCCAAGAATTCTACTTATGAAAAAACACGCCTAAGTAATTAATCTTAAATCTAAAGTGCTTTACAGAGAACTACTAAAAACAATCTTCAAATAGCCTTCGAAATACCAAATGACGTAGAATAACCTACGAAACTGTGGTGAATCTATAAAGTAGGTTTGTTTTGTTGTTTTCCTGAAACAGGGTTTCTATATGTTGCCCACTTGTGATTGCAGTGATCTTCCTGCCTCAGCCTTCCATGTAGCTAGGACTACAAGCAGGCATCAGTGTATCCAGCTACATAAAGTAGCTTTTCAAAAGCATTTTAAAAAGATCATCTATGCCACTTACAAACAACTGCATGCTATAATTTTACATGAAAAACGCCAGGGACTGTGTTGTTGTGGTCACACCATGTAGGCACTCCTGCATCGAGCTACAAGCCATGAGCTGCTGGGACCAACATAACTAGTATTAACACTGCATGCTTTGGGTGGACTTGATTTTCAGTTCTAACTCAGCGTATTGAATTGTGCTCTCCAGAGCAATGGGGAAAGATGGTAATACGACTGGTTGCTTTCTGCCAAAATATGGCTTAGACATCTACATCAGTTCAATATTGTCAACCACTTATTATTGTTTCTAGTTTTATTTCTATAGTTAGTGGATTATAGATAACATTATTTGATTGCTAGCCATAACCAAAATTATAATGTTATCCCAAAGAATACATGTATTTACAAAATACTTAGTTGGTGGGCTATAGTGTATCATATTTATGAAGTTTGCATCTAAGTAAAGAATTTAACAAATTACTTCTATTATAGAGAGAAGATTTTAACTTATTATCTGGACCTTTTCTCCTATACAGGAATAGGATTCTCGAAGATTGTCCTTACTATGATAGTAAGATACAGAAGGATCTAATTCATGATATTAATATGAATATTTAGAACATTAAAACTTTCTGTTTTGAGTTCACTTTATTATGAGCTATTTCTCTATTTCTTCCCAAATATTTCTTCTACTATGTTCTACTTCCAATGATTAATTATCTATTAAATACCATAAGATTTGGGCTATCTATAAAAGAAAACTCAAAATATTAGTAGCTCTATGGAGAGATTTTATTTCTTTTGAAGAAAAATGCAATAAAGGTAAGCTGTCAGGGTTGATTTAATGTCCTTAGTATCCAGGTTACAGGCTCTCACATTCTAGAGATATTAGTTCCTATTTTGGCCAAGATGGCTTCTGAAGCTCCAGCTGTTACAGTTATTCCAGCGACCACCCTTCCCTTTTAACCTCCCTTAAAGGTGCTTCTTAACATTTACATAAAAATTTCATTCTTCTGTCTGATTGGCCACCACTTTTTCCTCTAACACCTTGCTGCAAAGGATACTGGGAAATACTTTTACTGGAAGCCATACCCTAAAATTAAGGATTCTATATTACTAATGAGGAAATAAAAATGAAAATTTAGAAAACAATTAGCAATCTGACACATAGCTATTGGTCTTCATCATAGCATTGGGCTAAGGACAAAATACATGTACCACAAATATTTAATGAGTGGTATCTTTAAAATGTAATTCAACTGAGGTAAAAATGACAGATTCGATATTAGTTTCTAGACATTCCAATTCTAGTTACTCATATTAAGCAATAAATTTAAGATGTGCCAAAAGATTTAACAAGGTTACCTTGTACTAAGATTTTTATACTAAAATTATGAACAATAAATAACAATATAAGTTATACAAAAATATTACAGTTTATCTATATAATATAGTGTGCTTAGAAAATGTTAGGTACATATAAATCGATTGACGAGAGCTGGTTACAAATTGGCCTTAACAGGGTTTAAGAATTTTAAAGTAAACCCATCAAAATAATTGAGCTAATTAACCAGGTACTGGATTAGAGACAAATGTATGCTTATGTTGGTTTATTTGTTTTTTCACTATATTTTCCTGTAACATGCATCTAACATAAAGACTACTCATAAAGTTATTTTTAAGAAGTAATATTAGGATATGTGATGTTAGTGTTAAAGAGGTTGGTGCTCATAATTCACACTAAGCACATATTCTTTATGTCGGCCAATGGACACTTGAGGCACAAAAATCTCCATCTTGCTTTCTCTTTACTTTGCATTTCCCCCTAATTTCTGCCCATTCCTTCTTAGATTTATTTTTTTCATCAGACACAGTCCCTCTTCCCAGCACACACACTTGCATAGAAACCAATCTAACTATAAATTTAAAAAGGAATAAAGAAATAAACTTCTAGGGAAACCATAACAACCATTTAAACTGAAAAGAGTCTAACGGTGCCACATTACGAAGCAAATACACACAAAAAGAGATTCAGCCTTTGCTCATGTTTTCTATTACAATTATCAGTGTTGTTGCATCGGGGCTAATGACCGGCAGGATCTGCTGCTGTGGGGATTCCAGTTTTGTCTCCCTCAGGTGGTCTACATCCCTTTGGATTTAGTCACTTGAGTCTTTATCAACACACACAATTGAGATCTGATGACAGATGGGGGTGCTAGGATGCAGAAGAAAAATGGGAATCAAAAAACAAGGCTGTTCGTCTCAGCTCTGTTACCTTTGCTATCCAGCCTTGGGAAGGTCACAGTTTCTCAGAAGCTCAATTTCTAGGTTAATTTATAAGGTTCTGTAATATTTAGATCTTTTATTGAATTAAAACTTAATACGGTACTCAGTAAAAATCATATCTAAAATTATTTTGGTTGGGGATTAGCTCAGTGGGACAGCCTAGCAAGCACAGGGCTCCAAGTTCAATCTCCAGCGCTCAAAAAATAAACAAATGAATAAAATAAAATTATTTCACGGTGAAAGCCCCCCTGGATTGAAAGCCAGGGTATTTGGGTGTCTACCCTTAACTTTTAATTCATATTAAGCTAGGCAAAGTGTCGGGAGATGAACTCTTATCTATGAACAGTGAAGTGTGTTAAGATGAATTACAAGGTTGTAGGCAGTTTACCGTCCTGCAGTTCTGTGAATGTGGCCTCGGTGACAATTTCATGTCCCAGGGCCTTGCCTTTGCCAAAATCTCCTCCTGAGAAAACCTGGTCTAGCCCTGCGGCCAAGCTGCCATCTGAATCTAGGGCTCACTGCAGGATGGACACTGTTCCCCCGGAACTGGAGAAACATGCGATTATGCAGTCTGTGCCCCTCACAGTGTGGGTAACTTCATTAGTATCCGTCGTTCGTGTCTGACTAGATTGAAAAGCTATGTGTTGGTTATAAACAGTCTATAAGCAAAGCAACTGAGCACAATATTTATTCAAACCCCAAGATTGATGTTTTTGACGTCAAGTTAATGGGAAAGAAAAGTCTTCGTGAAGCCAGATATGAGGTAGTGCATATTGGCGGCTTATTTTGAAAGAAGATTTCATATAAGAAAGAGTGTTTCATATTCATAAAAAAAAAGAAAAGCTCTATGGCTCTTTCAAGTCTTGCTTAGGATTTCTGCTGTGTGCGCCATATCCCCCTATAGGACACGGCGCCCTGATCTAGCAGTAAGCTTCAGGTGTGTCTGTAATAGATGCAATGAGAGGGCCAGAGACTTCAGAGAATTTGTGAACGGAGGTTAAGACTCCAATTAAGTAATCTCATTCTGTAAGACCTGACGACACGTTACTGGGCCATAGGGCTCAATGTTTCTGGACCTTACTGGATGGGAGATGAAATTTAAGCTATAAACTAGGCCTTATCCTCTGGACATAGAGACAAACTTCAAGCGTATTAGAGCATAATACACCATGGAGAATTGCTGCTGGCACCACTGACCACAATAACATCATGTCTCAAGTTTTGTGGAACACAGGACTAGATTTGCAACTTTGACTAGCCCAAGATACTAATAAAAGATACTTTGATCTTTTTTGGAGCATTGATATAAATCCCTACCTCTGCTTGTTTCTTTACAGAAGGCAAACACTACCTGCTAGAGCACTTCAAAATGCTCTTCATTTTTATAAATACAGTCCTAACACACAAAATGTTATTTTGTGGGGGTGGGGGGGATGGTGAGGACTGAACTCAGGGCCTTGCGCTTGCTAGGCAAATACTCTACCACTGAGCTAAATCCCCAATCCCACGAAATGTTATAGTTTTCATTATAATTATTGTTAGTAGAAAGTTATTGCCACACTTCTATCTAGATCTCAGGTGGCTTTTCTACTGGGCTTGATTTGTAAGGAAAAATTCATTCTCAAAGGATCGAGAAAACTTACTGGTGTCCTTTTCTAACTAATTTATATTCTGGCTACGTTTAGTTGAAAAAAACATTTTTTTCAAAGCTACGGCTGAAAAGATAGTATTCCTCCATATCTCTTACTAAGCACTTTGTTCATTTATTTTTATAGATATGTCACATAATGTTTTCTACACTCCAAAAAGGCAAACACAAAACACTCCTTAATTATAAGTGCAGTTTTATTTGTGCCTGATCACAGATACTATGCCAGCATGTCAATGCATCATTAATGTAAGGACTGTTCTCTTAATAAATGTATGAATTTACCAGCAGCATAAAAAATAGTCAAACTAGGTCATTTTACCAGGTTTGAGGCAGGAAAAATCTGCTTATTTGACGATTGACTGGATAATTACTGATGCAATTTTAACTCAGTAGTTAAAGTTTATGGGAAAGTTAAATTATGATAAAGAAGGTGCTTAAGAAACAGAAAAAATGACTCATGGTGTATAAAAGAAACTCTGTGAGAGAATTAGTAGATTTATCAGCAGAAATCTCAGCAGTCAGCAGACAGCGAGATGATGTATTCAAAGTGCTGAAAAGAGAAAAGAAAACCTGTCAACTAACAGTATTTTTCTGGGAAAAGCTATCTTTAAAAAATGAAGAAAAAATACTTTCCCAGGTAAACAAAAGCTGAGTGCTCATCACCCCTACATCTGCTTTACAAGACATGCTTAAGGGAGTTGTTAAAATTGAAATGAAAGGATACCAACCAGTAACATGAAAATATAAACCTCCCCGGCAAGAGTAAGGATATAGTCAAATCCAGAATACTCAACTACCACAATGAAGATACACAAAACACTTTTAACTTTCATGTAAAAGTTAAATGACAAAAGAATTGAAAATAACTCTAGCTACAATAATTTGTTAATTGATATGCAATATTTACATAAAATTATGTAAATAGTGACATCAAAATCAAAATGTGTTTCAGGAGAAGTAAAAGTATAATATTTATGTTGGTGATTGAAGTTTATTTTATAAGCTATTATGAGATGTTTTATGCAAAGCTCATTGTAATTATAAAGAAAATGTCTATAGTAGATATACAAAAGAAAAAGGAATCAAAGCATATCTCTACAAAAAAAATCATATCAAAAAGAAAGACAAAAAGGAAGAAAGAGACAAAGGAATTCACTTTAATTTCAAGGATAAATACAGACTGAGGTGAAGGAGTAGGGGAAAAAGATACTCTATTAGAATGGTAACCAGATGAGAGCAGAGGTAGTGAGACTTAGATAATATAGACTTAAGTCAAGAACTGTCACAATTTTTTAAAAATAATTTCATTATATAATGACAAAAGTGGTTGGTTCATCCAAAGACTATAAAAAATTATAAATATACATGTGCCCAATTTCTGGACATCTAAATACATGATGAAAATACTAACAGATCTAAAAGGATACTGTAACAGTAAGGGATTTTATTTTATCTTTTGTAGCATTGAGGGTTGGACCCATGGCATCCTGTGTGCTAGCAAGGACCTTACCACTGAATTACTACTCTTCAACCTGCTTTTAAATTGTTATATTTTAAATCTGGATCTTCCTTGTCTACCACTTCTCTTTTGGTACTGTTCAACATGGTACTGGAAGTCCTAGCCTGAGCAATTATGGAGGAAAAAGGAATAGAAGGTATCCAAACTGGAATAGAAAAAGTAAAACTCTGTTTGAAGATGACATAATCTTTTATATAGAAAATCATAAAGACTCTACTAAAAAACTGTTAGCAGTACTAAAAGAATTCAATATAGTTGAAGGATACAAAATCAATATAGAAAGATCCGTTGCATTTCTGTATACTAACAATGAACTATCTGAAAAAGGAAACTGTTAGCTTTAATAGTGTTAAATTCCCCCACTGGGTTTTGGGGATTTAGCTCAACTGGTAGAGTGTTTGCCCAGCAAGCGACAAGACCGTGAGTTCAATCCCCAGCACCGCCGCCCCTTCAAATCCACACTACCCAAAGTGATCGACAGATTCCACACAGTTCCTACCAAAATTTCGATGGCATTTTTCACAGGAATAAAAAAATCCTAAGAGGGCTAAATAGCTAAATCCTTTCTGAGGAAAAAAAAAAAAAAGCTAAAGGCACAATGCTTCCTGATTTTCAGCTGCACTACAAAACTGCTATAAGCAAAAGCGTGTGGCACTATTATTTAAAAAGGCACATGGGTCAAAGAGCCAGCATAGAAGGTAAAGAAATAAGCCCCTTCATATACTCTAAACTCATTGGTGCAAAGATGCCAAGAATATAACATACAGACAAGACTGTCTCTTCAACAAACTGTGTTAGAAAAATACATGAAATAGAATTAAATTTACACATCTTGTACCATACACACAAACCAGCTAAAAAAGAATAGAAGACAAACCCAAGACTTGAAAGCACAAAACTCTTAAAAGAAAATATAGGCAGAAAATTTCTTGGCATGGGTGATGAAAATTAATTTTTAGATATGATACAAAATTATAGCACCAAAAGCAAAACTAAAAAGTAGAACTGCATCACTCTGAAAACTTTCTGCGAACAAAGGAAACAATCAAAAAAATGAAGAGGCAACTTACAGAATGGAAGGAAATTTTACTAACTATATAACGATACAGGGTAAATACATAAAATGTGTTAAAGAACTTCTGAAATTCAATAGACATAAAACTAAATAACTCAATTTAGAAATAAGCAAAAGACCCGAATAGACATTGTTCAAAGGAAGATACTCAAATCATCAACATGTATGTGAAAAAAATGCTCAGTATCAGTAATCAAAGGGGAGATAAAATCAAATCATAAGGAGGGCTAGCACCTCATACCTGTCAGGATGGCCATGATTAAAAAAAAGAATGTTGGCAAGGACACTGAGAAAAAGACAGTGTAGAATACTGCTGCTAAGAATGCAAAATGGCTCAAATGCTCTGGAAAACAGAATGGACATTCCTTTAAAAATTAAAAATGAAACTACCATATGATCCAGGAATCTCATTTCTGAATATTTCTCTAAAAGAATTGAAATCAGAATATTGGAGAGATACTTGCTTTTCTATGATAATTGCAGCTTTACTCCTACTAGCCAAGACATGGAAACAACCTAAATCTTCGTCTATAGATGGAACCGATAAGGAAAATATACAGTGAAATACTTTTAATCCTTAAAATAAAGAGATCCTACAACTTGGGGAAACATGAATGGACCTGGAGAATATTATGCCAAGTGGAAAGCCAAGCACAGAAAAAGAAATCCTGAATGGTCTCATTATATTTGGATTCTAAAGTTGTGGAACTTGTAGAAGCAGAGAGCAGAAGACTGAGTCCAGGAGCTGGAGGAGGAGGAATCACAGAGATGGCAGTCAAAGGGTCTTTGCAAGGTGAGTTGTGGAGCTCTACTGGACAACATAGTCCCTAAAGTCAACAATACTCTATCGTACACTTGAAATTTTCAGTGAGGATAGATCTTACGTTAAGTGTTCTTAGCACAAACTATAACAATAGTAATAATAACCAAGGAAGCAGGAAGAACCTTTGAGAGGTAATGGATATTTTTCTGGCATTGATGGTGGTGGCGGGATCATGGGTATGTATTTATCCCCCCCAAATCACGGAGTTGTGAACATTCAATCTGTACAGGCTTTCACATGTCAATCATACCTCAATAATGTTGATTTTAAAAATGAAGCTGCATAACATCTTATTTCATACTACTTTAACGTTTCATAAAGCATAGATTATGCAAGCAATCCCCAGCCTACAATGGGGTTGCATTTCTACATTTGGGTATAAAGCTTTGGAGAATTTTTCTACAAAACTATTCTGAACCATCTGTTTGGGCTTCCAGACACTTTTACAATAGTTGCTTTACCGTAGTTTAATTTAATTTAATTTAATTTAATTTAATTTTATTATTATTATTATTATTTTTTTTGTGGTGCCGGGGATCGAACTCAGGTCCTTGTGCTTGCAAGGCAAGCACTCTAATCACTGAACTAAATCCCCAGCCCCCATAGTTTAATTTTAGTACAAGAAATATTTTCAATGATCTTGCATTGTATGCTAAATTATCCATCCTCCACATGTCAGTTTTCTCTGCTGTCTAATTCTTCTCCTGGTCACAAAATAGCTACCAGCAGGAATTCAACAAAGTCTTTCTGAATTTTCACCAATTGGAAGATAGGGCAACCTTCCCTTGACCAAGGAATATACTTTATTCCCTCCAGCCTTGTTGGGCAAACAGATCATCAGCTCAGGTCTGAGCCAATAATGATTGATGGAGAATTGCCCTGAATGAATCAGAAAACAAACCTGATGCTTGGGACGGAGGTTAAAAAGGAGGGATTATAAAGAAGGGATATAGTAATGCATTCTGAGCATTTAGAATGTGAAGGGATGCAGAGCTTGAGAAAGGAAGCAAAATTTTGCCAAATGCTTCAGTTCGCAAACCAAATTGTTTGACAAAAGAACTGTTGGTGAAACAAAGTATTACTGTATTTACATTATAAATTATTTACAAATTATCTATTGGTAATTTGAGGAGTATTCATAACATTCACAATGAACTATGTAGGACTGTGTTTCAAACAATCATTGCAACCCATTGATGATTTTCCCAAGAAATCAAATTAAGTGTTATTTTAAAACTCCATGACATCTATTCTCTTCAAAAGGCCTTCTTTAAAAAATTGTTGCAGATTAGTTCTTTGGTAATATACGTTTTAAAGAAAAAAAATTTGTTCTGCTATATGCAAGACATCTTTCCACTAAAATTGCCAGACCCTACAGAACACATGTATGTACTGTGATCCAAAAATATGGTGAATGATTAAATACAAAAAATTTATTACAGTAAAAGACACATTTCCATCAGTCCCCTTTAGAATGTTCCCTGTGCTTTGAATACATTCTTCCCATCATTCTTGCCACTCTCTGAAGCAGTTCTGGAGTCCTCTTTCGTGGGCGTCTTTAGATGGACTGTTGCGGCTGCCTCCCAATCTTGAACTGATTCAAAACGTTTACCTTTCATGGTTATTTTCATTATGTGGAAAAGGCCGAAATCACATGATTCAAGATCCAGTGAATAAGGTAGCTGAGGAGTCACCCTGTTGTTTTTATTGGACATAAATTGCTATAAATGTTTGATCATGGAGGGGTGATCAAAAATACAGTGAATGCTTAAATTTTAAGAATACCACAGTAAAAGACACATTGCCATAATCCCCCTCAGAACCTCCCCCTTGCTTCAAACACACTCATCCCATCATTCTTGGCAATGTATCTTTTACAATAATAATGTTTTTAAAAATTTAAACATTCACCATATGTTTCGATCATACTTTGTATTCCAGGAATATATATTACTCCAACACTGTAACTGACATTAGCATTATCATATACTAGATTCTGGAAACATATTTTGAAGTTATAGACCATGACAGGCATTGAACTCCTAACTAAAAAGTATTTCAGTATTTTTTTAATTTAAAAGTTTTATAAGGAACTGGTTAGTTTGCCTTCCTGTTCTAACCAAGTTTGGGATTTCTACAGAGACAACAACATGGAGGTCAAATAGCAAGAACTGTGAGGTTTCCAGCGAAATATTTAACATTTCACATTTTGATCTAAAATACACTTTTTCTTCTATTGCCAGAAGAAACAATCTGGTATTTGAAGATACCTTCTTTTAAAGATTTTTATTTCAGTATCAACTTACTGTAACTTTTAATTTTTTTGTTGTACAAATATTATCCACAAAGTAACAGCAAAAATTAGCAATATCTTCCTCCATATTATAATTTAGCAACCAATATCCAACACTAACCCATCCATGTACAGAAAAGAATGATGTGTAACCAAAGCCTGCCATTTAAACAAAGGTTTTTTAAAAATAAAAAAGGAAAGGCATTCTCATCAGCTTCTTTTAAAAAGTAGGCATTTCATTAGTGTTCAGTTCATCCTTCTAAAAATGTACATGTAAAAATATCAGTATCAAGCAAGTACTCATTTGTGTATCTACACAAGTCAACTGTATGAGGTGTGGTGAGTGTAAAAGATAGCACACAAACATCTCATTAACTTACAGATCAATGCTGCAAATGCAACTACAAAATCATGGGCACATTTTACTACACTTAAGGTTATTTCAAATTCATTTCACTTTTTGCAGCAACAGGGAAGTTGAAAATTATTATATGACAGACTTAAGCAGGACACTTCCATGACTGAATTCAATTTTTCAAGATGGCTGCCTGCTCAGTACCTCAAATGGCCACTTTGACAAGATGATAATAAAAATGAAAAGAAAAGAGTGATCTGTATACAAAACATTTCAGAAAATTTCTAGCATTTTCAGAGCAAGTGTTTGCTTTTATTCCTCACCTCTTCTACCTGTCATTCAACTGCACAATCTAGTATTTTTCACTAATTATTAACTATTTACCAATATGACAGCTACTTCATTTAACTGAAGAAAGAAAAAACCTAGAGTGATAGTTTATTTTCCAGTATTTTAATATGCTAGTCAAATTAATTCCAAAAGTGAGTTTCATCAAAGTGGTTCATTGCTTAGTTTTTACGAGAAAGCAGTAATGTCACTTTGAACTCCAAAATGTGCCCGCACTGCAGTCCAATTATTTATATGCTAACAGAAAAAGCCACCAAAATGAATCTCGGATTTTTTTCTGGTAATTCTACAGCATATAATGACTTTTCAATTCAGACAGTTTCTCATTAGAACATTCTACAAACTTGTAATTATTGTGGTAAAGGTAATAACAAACTAGTACCATATTCAAAAAATGGTTATCATGTTATTTTAAGAAGGAAAAGTAGGCAGTTTTAAAATTCTTTAAGTCAAATAAGTGAATGTTCTTTTATTCCTTAATAAAGTTTTCCAGTAGAACTTTCTGTGATGCTCCAACAGAAGGGTCTATTTTTAAAGATTTTATTTTAATGGTACATTTTAGATGTACATAGTGATAACATTCATCATAGGGGATTTGTACCTGTACGGGATATATCTTGTTGCTTCTTTTTTTTCCCATTCCCCTCCCCTCACCTACCTCCTCCTTCCTCCCTCCCTATTTACAAAAGCTTTGTTTCCATTTTTTCCTTCCATTTCTTATTTCTCTTGTCCCTCTGTTCCTTTCCCCCTCCCATGTTTCCCTTCCCATTTGGACATTTTCTTCCCTTTCCCAGTATAGTACATTTTAGTCTTTATTTACACTTTCAGTCTCTCACATGAGAAACAATGCACGATATTTAAACATGCGTGTCCAATTTATTTCACTTAAGAGTATGCTCTCAAAATGCATCCATTTACCTAGGAATATCTCAAGCTTATCATTCTTTATGGCAGAGTAGTACTCCACTGTATAAAATAACCACATTTTCTTTATCCATTCTGCTGTTGATGGGCATTTGGGTTGTTTCCAAGATTTAGCTATTACAAACTGTGCTGCTATAAACATGGGTGTGAATATATCACTGCAGTATGATGCTTTTAATTCTTTTGGGAAGATACCAAGAAGTGGAATAGCTGCGTCAAATAGAATCTCTAGTCCTAGTTCGCTGAGGAATCTCCACCCTGATTTCCACAGTGGTTGCACCAGTCTACATTCCCACCAACAGTGGAGAAGGGTTCCTTTTTCTCCACAGCCCCTCCAGCATTTGTTATTGGCTGATTTGTTGATAGTAGCTATTCTTTCTGGAGTGAAGTGGAATTTCAGGGTTGTTTTAATTTGCATCTCTCGAATGACCAGTGACGTTGAACATTTTTTCATATGTTTACTTGCTGTTTCTACTTCTTCATCTGAGAAGTGCCCATTCATTTTAGCTGCCCACTTTTGGATTGGGTCTTTAAATTTGAGGCGTCTGATTTTTTTCGAGTTCTTTATATATTCAAGATGTTAGTCCTTTGTCAGAGGAATAGCTGGCAAAATTTTTTTCCCACTCTGTGGGTTGTCTCTTCACTTTGTTGGTAGTTTCTTTTGCTGTGCAAAAACTTTTTAATAAGATCAGGTCCCAATTGTTGATTCTTTGTGATATTTCCTGGGCAACTGGGGATTTGTCCATAATGTCCTTGCCTACACCTATGTCTTCAAGAGTTCTATTTTCCAGTAGATTTAATGTTTCTGTTTTAATATTTAGATCTTTGATCCACTTTGATTTTAGCTTAGTGCACAGGGAAAGATACAGGTTTAGTATTAACCCAGAAGGGACTATTTTTGCACAGATATAGAATGGTTTGAGATAGAAAAGACTGTATCTTATTTCCATGAATAACCTATAAGGGGAAAATCCACTTAGAAGGGAAAGAAGAGCATTATTTTGAACTCTTGTGTGAACACCAGTGAACTCTTGTGTGATTAAAAATTTTCAGTATCGATATGGCTTATTTGGTGCCTTTTAGTCTGCAGAATGCTTTCATACACATTATCTCCTTGGATCATCAAAATAGAGATTTTTGGTTTGGCTGTGACTTTAACTAATTAGCATGATCCTCAAAAAAGCTAATTTTGAAAGAATTGATGATTGTAGGAGGCAAATGTTTCTAAGCAACCCTAGACTTTTGCATAATAGTGTAAATTACTACTAAAAGTGACTTAAAACAAAAACAATCTGAAGAAAAAAGAAAGAGTAACTTGTCCTAGGTTTGCTACTCTACTTGCTTATCACTGCTTATGCAAAAAAATCACCTTCTCTACTTGCAAATGGTTGAACATACATAATTAGAAAGCACCTTCATTTACCTTAACTTTACATACTTCTGCACTGTACAAAATAGAAAAACTAACATGTAGCTGGTGAACACTTAAAAATGGCTAATCTGAATTATGATGTGTGTATGTATAATATACACGGATTTTTTTAAACTTCAAAAAAGAATACAGATGATTTAGAAAGAAAGGTAGAGGAATGTAAGACTATCCCTATCCCAAGACTGGCAATAGGAGCTTTTACAAGTAGGTAGCATTTACTAGTTACCTGGAATTTCAGATACTTTATCACTTAAATTTATAAAATCCCTGTGAAGTTAGGAAGTAAATCAGGACTAAACCCGTTTCCTCTGTATTTTTCACTGTCATTTACCAAAAGTTAGCTTTTATCTCTCTTTCATTTCACCGAAGCCTGCAAACTTGAGGGGTTTTTATTATCATAGTTTCTTAGCTTCCCTTTACTTTTGGAATAGAACCCTTAAACACTAAAGATGAAAGTTGTAAAGATAGGTGCGTGTGCGGAAGAACTCTGTGATCAGGAAGATTAAAATAAAGAAAGAATCGCTTCTTAAGTGTGTACAGCACTATCACAGCTTCAGACAGGGCCTAAAGGGATGCGGGTCCATGTGCCTTCCCTTGTGTACTCTGGCTTCTTGGGCTCTGCTTCCACACTAGCACAGTGACGTTGGTGGGAGGTGTCCCCACGAAAGGGTGTGGGGTGCTGCTGACATTCCCCTAAGGCCGGCCCCCACGGGTGACCTTGTAGTGGATCAATAACAACTGTGTCTCATCTTCCCATTAGCCTTCGAGTTCTGAGTATCTGCACTTTTACTTTAAATCTTCAGAAATAGTCTTAACTCCATTTTTCCTGGAAAGATTAATGTAAATGTGATATGTTTCACTCTGTCACTTTTTTCTCACATTATCATGAAATTAGACCCACCCCCAACTGCAGCAGGAGTTTATGCTTCATTTTGTTCTGACGTCCTCATTTGTATGGGCCACCACCAAGGAAATCTCATTAACTGTGAATTTCAAAGCTTCATGTAAACTACAAGTGTCCCATAAATCTAATTCTGTTACAGGAAAACCTTGCATTCTCAAGGGACACTCTCTGGGACTTTCAAGAATTTTCAAAGTCAAGAACATTATTACACCCTATAATTTCTCTCTTAAAAATGCAGTAATGCAGAATGAAAATATAAATATATAAATGGTCCCTTCAGAGTTTCAGTGGTTCTACAAATATCAGGCCAAATTCACCTGCAAAGCTACTTGAGGGGTAAGAATTGCTACTTTTTTATGCCTCTTTATTCCTCACCAGCTTTATCATTTGACTATTTTCTAGGAAATATTTCACAAAGCAGCAAAGTTTTCATCATGTTATGAGTTTAACTGTGTAGAAAAACGATGAAGAGAGAGCAATAAAGGCCCAAATTGGGATACATGGACAACTAGGAAAAACGAGATCACAAGCTTTGAAGAGACACAATTGCAGTTGTGGTGAATTCCAAATCCTTGCCTGTTACAGCAACTAAAGATTATTTGTAAATAATGAGGAGAATCTTGTTACTCTAAATGCAAGAAACTACTGTTCAAGCTATTTCATCAAAACTGACTTGTATTGGGAATCTTTGAATGCTGGCTGACCAATAGAAAATCACTTGGAAAAAATCAGCAATTTATTATTATTATTTTTAAAGAATTTTTTTTTCTATTAGTATATGTTTGTACTACATGATGTTTACTTTCCTTGTATGGAGTTGTTACATGGTCATAAACACATCGTAATTCCTTTTCGCACCCCTTTTCCCTCCCCTATCCCTTCATCTCCTGATCTCCCTTTCCTTTAAGAAAGACCTCTATTTCCTACTATCCATCTTTTATTTTGCTCTTTATTTCTATTTTAGACTTCTCATATAAGAGAAGCCATGTGGTACTTAAGCTTGTGTGTCTAATTTGTTTCACTTAACGTTATGGTCTCATGGTACATCCATTTTCCTGAAAGTTTACTATCTTTATGGCAGAGTAGTACTCCATTGGGTATAAGTATCACATTTCTTTATCCATTCATCTGTTGATAGGCATATAGGCCACTTCCAAGATTCAGCTATTATGAATGGTGCTCCTATAAACATGGGTATGCATGTGTCCCTGTAATATGATGTCTTTAAGCCTTTGGGGAAGATTCCTAGAAGGAGAAGAGTTGGGTCTAATGGAATTTCTAGTTTCTTTTCTTGGGGGGTGGTGCTGGGGATCGAACTTGGGGCCTTGCGTTTGCTAGGTAAGTAAGAGCTACCTTGCTAGGTGGCTCTACCACTTGAGCTAAATCCCTAACCTCTAGTTTCATTTTTCTGAGGAATCTTTATACTGATTTCCAGAAAGGAAGCTTTTTGCACTGTTGGGAATGTAAATGATACAACCACTGTGCAATCATTCTTTTTTTTTTTTTTTTTTGCTGCTGGAATTGAACTCAGTCCCTTGTGCTTACAAGGCAAACACTCTAACCACTGAGCTAAATCCCCAGCTCTATGCAATTATTCTTAAGTAAATCCTTGCTGACATTTGACCTAGAGGAGCAAGGCTTTGTACACTGGCTAGTGACTGATGATGGAGAAGCAAATAGATAAAATGTAGTACCCAAGATTCAGAGCATCAGCTCTAATAACTTTTGACTTATGATACATATTTAAAATCCTTATCTAAGATTCTCTGCCTATGGCACTTTGATACAGAAACTCTAACAAACTCTCCATTATCATCAGTTACATGGAACTCTCAGTTCCCCTAATGACTGCTCATTGGTTTGTGTCTTTGCGATGCCCACAAAGATTCCCCAGGTCAGTACTGCATTCTGTGGACTCTGATGATACAGTAACCTACAGGGATTCCTTCTCTCCCAGAAATAAGAGCATTCCCTTCCTTAGGTAAATAAAAATGTAAAACACAGTCTATCGGTCCAACACAATAATTCGTATTTATTGATGGCTTACGATAGAATCCTTTCAAATGTTCATAATTATATCTTCTATGTTCTTACAATCTTTTGGTCTGAATTATAGCCCACACGTGCACACAGATACACAGTGTACTGTGCTGTTGAGCCCAGATATTTAATGATTTTTGCATTTGCGCAGATTGTAAATTGGTAGAAGAACATGATACCTCTTTCATTTGATTGAAGACGTGTCCTTCCAGAGTAAAATCAATGTTAACGAACATTATTTGTATTCCAGTGATTCATCTCCCATCCCTCCTAACTAGCTCAGATGCCATGCTGCGTTTCTGGATTCGTTAGCAACTCTAGACGCACTTTGAGCTCCTTGCCTCTGCCAACCCAGCAAGCTGTTCCTTCGCACTTCAAAGTATAAATATTTTTGCGTCATCATCGGTTTATAGTCTACAGGGAGAGCTGGCTTCTCTAAAAGGAAACCACACTTCGCAAAGAAAACAATGCGATAGAGATGCTAATCAGTACTTCCTTTTAAAATATGTATGTCTTTTCCTCCACAAAGAAAATGACAAGGAACTTTCTTTTCTGAGAGAATAAAGGCAAAATGTGAAACAATGTTAATTATATTTTTTAAATTCAGTTTAGTAAGGTCACACGGTACAATTAGCTAAATTATTTATATATTCAGATAATTATTCAAATAAGGAATTTAATAGTTCAAAAAAACTTAAGTTTCTAAGTAGAAGCTCCCACGTTATTCATCCTTTCTACATAGTAACCTGAATACAGCTGGAGGATGAAGCCTGAACTAGCACTTTTGCTTCCTCCTAGCGGAGTCTAACCCTTCAGACAACCCTTGCTGTACTCCTAGGAAACAAAGCCAGACTTTCTCAATTACGCAGCCAACCCTGAAGAATCTTTCAACCTGAAACAACACAATTTTGAGCTCAGTCTAAAATGCAAATATTGCAGGGCTTCACACATCTTCATAAAACAATCCACGTTTCCATCTCACTTTGCACACTTTATTTGCGAGTGGATCTCTGAATTTTGGTCAGCTTTTACTACAGCAGGGACATGAAAACACTAACCATACCTGGCAAAATTATTCGATTACTTTATTTACCCTTCAAATGAGATGCTTATGGAGAAAATATAGAAGGGATGAAATTCACATTTTCAAGGATGCCATTGAATTGGGTAGATTATATGAGTTAGTCTTTGAAATGTTTCACTTTGCTGGTGTCAAACCGATTGAATGAGTTGTTTTAAACTTCTAATATTGTTATATTTTTTATGACTAAATGAAAATACACACCAACTTTTGAAGGGACTACCATGTACTTGGCAATGTGTGAGGTGTTGCCCTGAGTCTTCTCTGATCTTCCCCAGAAACAGACTAGACAGACAGTTTCCTCATGCACAAGGGAAGGGCTGCAGCTAGGCGGGCAGCATGCTCAGTCTCAAAACCCACCAGCTCTCCACTGGTGTGCTCCCTACTCCTGACACACATTTCGTTCTGGCTTAAGCAGGCATTGTTTCTGCTCCATTAGCCGAGGGCCTTTAGTGTTACCTCCATATTGCATACCAAATGCTAACCCCATATTGGAAGTGGGAACTACGAAAGTCATTATTTCTGGTCCGCTTATGCATTGTTTAAAACCAAAGACAGGGCTCTTTTAAGTTGTACCATGGATTTTTTTCTGACCTTTTTCTTACTGCTCCCAATTATGAAATTCATACATAGTCCTTACTTCAGTTTTTTCCCTCCTGCCTCCCCAGATTAAGTGCAATTACCATGGTATGTGTGTATCATACTATGAACGTGTATTTTAATACATACACAATTGTGCAGAAATGTGCAATATCATTGTGCAATTTTTTTAATAAGTGGAAAAATACTGCATATTTTGTTTCGCATCTTGATTTTTTTCACTTAATATATATTGGAATTTTAAAAAATACATCTACATCTGTCTCATTACTTTAAAATGTTTCATAGTATAAGTTCTTCCAGTTTAATAGTTTTCTAATTAATAGACACCTAGATTCCTTCTGTGTGTTCATTGTTAGAAGCTGTGCAACAATGCTTAGTCTTACCATTGCACATGGTAAGAGGATTTTTTTTTCAAAGATAGATAATGTTAAATGGAGCTGGTAGGTCAAAATGCACATAAAGTATAAAATGCTGTGTTTCTTCACATACCCTGATTGTTTAGTTTTAAATAATCATATTTTTAAAAATTTTCTGCGAGTGAATTAAAATGTCTCACATTAAAATTTGCAAATTCCTGAATTTTAGAGAGACTATGCACTGTTTCATATATTTCCATACATTTTCTATTCATTATGTGTTCCTCCCCAATATAAGAGAACAGTGGGGGAAAACGATCATTCAGCCATTTGTTTACTGAAGATTTTTAAGGAAGAGTTCTTATAGTGATAACAGTTTTCTTTCAAACTTAATTGCTTAAAGGTGAGGTTTTTGAGGTCATCCTCTCAAAAAAAAAATAGATGTGATGCTTGATTTTTGTATAGCCAGAATCACTCAAAGATATTCTTGTTTCTGTCATCGCAGACATTCTACTCTCCTCCTTTTCAGTAAAGCTTGCCAGCAGATTTTAATTCCTATGGCTCTTTGTTGGAAATAGAAGTTGCATCTTTCACATCAATGCCATGACATTCCTCTCTGAGAAAAGTCTAAAACCCTAAGAAGTTCTAATGAATGATTTAGAGGTCCAATTCTTCACTTAGGAAATACACTGAAAGGGGGCAGAAACTCAGTCTTGAAATAATTCATATTAGTTGAATCAAAATTTGTTTAATAGACTTCCATTGGCTCTCCAGTCATGATTTACTTACCCCAAAAATGAAATTATGTTAAATAAATGAATTTCCTTGCCCTGCATGGTGAGTCCCAAAATTCAGTGTCCGCACTGCACGTACAGATATGCTGACTCAAACTAAGTACCTAAAGCACCTTAGTATTTTTTGTACATGATATTGAGGATAAAAAATTAAGAAGCTAGAAATATTTCCAAGATTTTGCTGATAAAAGTATAGGACTTTGGCATGGAATAAACTCTGTTGGGGAGTAAGACAAAGAATGTAGCTCTTTCAATGGTCTCATGTAATTCCGCTAATGTAGGAATACTGAGGCCTGCCTGAAAGTTTCTGGGGTACCATCACGTGTTTCCGATCATCACACACAGGCCTGAGGTATTTCAGCATGACTAAGACGCCAAGTTCTGGTGACAGAAGCTTCCAAAAGAATTTACATTTTAAGAGTACATTTGTGCCTCTTCATCCCATTTTTGCCACTGAAATTAGAACACTGTTCAAAAATATTCATACATCTTAAAAATACGTATTTAAAAGCTATCTGTTTTTCTATGGCCGATAAGCTGCTACAAATCTAAACTTCCGATAAAGGTTTTAGAAATATCTTTGCATGACAACAGGAAGATTATGGATATTTTCATCACATACATGACATCTGCTATCTTTTTCCCTGCCAAGATTTATAAATGGCTTAAACTGTCACTTAACTTTGTGAAGAGCCACCTTAACAAAGAAGTCAGAAAACGTAAAAAATAACAGAGCGACCACTGATAAATTTCTAATATTGGCTATGGGGTTACACGTTAAAGACAAAAATTTAAGATGAATTAAAGTTCAAAGTGAGAAAATCACAATTCTATTGAGTTTTATTTTATATGTTCTTATTTTTATACACCATGCATGGCTTATAAATCTCATTATTTATTGCTCCATTAAAAATCACCCCAAAGTTCAGTTGTTCAAACACCACTTTGTTCACCATTCTGTGTATCAGCCTGGCCTAGCCCCATGTGATGTCGCCTGGTCTGCACCATGTCAGATGGATTATGACTGTTCTTTCGGCGAAGAAACCTGGGCTTTGTCAGGATGCTGTGGTGTTTAAGCATATCAATGGCTTCTCCAGCCAAGCAGCCAATTCTTTTATAAGGCAGCTGAAGGCTATCCCAAGCAGCAAAGCAGAACCTGCCAAGCTTTCTTAAGGCAAAAACAGAACTGGGCCACTGACAGTGACCACATTCAATTACGTAAACAAATCACAGGGGTAGTGCAGAACCAAAATGGTAAGCAACTGTGGAGAGGCTTGAGGATCTAGAGAAGTGGTTCACTGGCAGCCATTCTGGATGTGGTGATCACAGTTAGCCCTACGGTGAAAGATGGTGCCTGCCCCCCCCATTGTGAAAACATACCCATCCACCTTCCTAAAACCCCAGAGTCTCAGCTCCATCAAGGTCACACTTTAAGTCCAGGATATCATCATGTAAATAACAACCAGATGCAGTTGAAACTAGCTGTGGGCTTATTAGCCTAGGCTTCATTATAGGCTATAAAACTAAGAAACAAACTGTATAGTCCCCATATATCCAACTTACGGTGGGGATAGGCAAACCATAACAGAAATCTCCACTCAAAAATTAGAGGGACAATGGAAGCAACATTATAGTCAGTGGGCTGAACAAATTCTGAGAACCAGCCCAATGAACACTGCCATTTCCCTTTGCCCAGGAGGCAAGAAGAATGTTGATCAGGACCCAGATTTTACCTGGGAAAGGTTCCTCTTGGCTCTTGGTCCCAAGCTCCCCACTTCCGACACTACTTTCTAAATTAGGCATCTGTTCTTTAACAAGTGGCCTATGTTGCAGCTGCATTGTTCTCTCACCCTGGTTCCTGCTCATAGAAAGTTGGAGTTCCAGAGAATTTTTTCATGTTTTAAACCATTGTTGTTTCTTTCTATCCAAGCTGGCATAATTATTTTTAATATCTGTGAGCTTACTGTATTAGATTATAATCATATTTATTAAACAGAAGTGACACCTTTCTGAGGAGGGCATTCAGGTGGAGTTGCTCTTGAGGATGCAAAGGTGCACAGTGGAGAGGGTTGGAAAAGTATGTCCACATGGCCCTCAGGGGCAATTTCTACTGAGAGGAAAACTGGGGCACACTTCAACAATGTTTTCTGAAATTTAACAAGATTACCACCACGTCTTTGGTTTGATCTTGAACTGGAGGTTACAACATTAATGACAGCATTCTGGGATTGACATTTTTTCTACATTTATTTCCACACTTAAAAAAAAATTATGTGTCTTTGCAATGAATATCTCCCATCCCACTGACACAGATTTATCAATAGTATTTAAATGAAATGATGTTTGCCCTTCCACTTTGTTCCTTGTTTTTCAAAATTTGGTTTGGCTATTTAAAATCCTTTGTGTTTCCATATAAATTTTAATATTAGCTTGTCAGCTTCTACTTTTATGAAGGCAGTTGGAATTGTATAGATTAATCTGTGAAACAACTGACAGCTTAATAACATTGAATCTTCTAATTAATGATCATGGTATACCTTTGTAATAAATTGGTCTATAAGTTTTTAAATGTTTTTGGTCTTTCTGTCTTAGTTACTTTCTCATTGCTGGGATAAAATACCCAACACCTCCAAGTTGAAGGAAGAAAGGTTTATTTTGGCTTATACTGTAGAGGTTTCAGTCCATAGTAAACTGGGTCCAAGGAAGGGCAGCATGGTGGGGTGCATGGCAGGGGAGAAACAGTCAATGGCATGGCAGCAAGGAAGCGGTGAGCTTCCTTCCTCTTTCCCTTTTTATTCCATCCAGGCTATGAGCCTATTGGTTGGTCCTACCCAGATCCAGAGTGGGTCTTCTCTCTTCAGTAAATCCATGTCCACAGCCAAAACTATGTTAATGCAATTAGTGGATTAAGCCAGTATCACACACCCACTACTCATTTACCTCCCCAAACCCCACATGGCAGCTCAGGACATGAAGCTTGGGGGACAAAGGGCATCCAGATTTAGGCTGTAAGACTTTCAAAGAATGAAATTTATTAGTTTATTCATTATGTATTCCTTTGATTTCAGCTTTTATCTTTATTAATTTATTTTGCTTATATTTAATTTGCTACTTTTTCTCTTTTTTCTATGCTCTTAGCAGAAGACAGATTACTGATTTTAGACAGCTCATCATAATCACCTAAAACTAAATCTATGTGAGGTGCTACCTTAACTTCATTTGAAATATTTCAATATATTTTATTTTCAAGATATTCAAATTGGTTCTAGTTTTCCTTGCGATTTTTGTTTTTGACTCATGGATATTTTAGAACTGTTGTTTAAATACCGAATAGGACTTTTTCTATATTTTGTTATTAGTTTCAAATTAATTGGTGGAATTAATTTACTCTTTATAACTTGTCTATTCTAAATCTGTCAAGACATTCTAAATGTTCCAGTTTATGCACGTTCTGCGTAGACAGTTTCTAAAACGACCTCCCCAGCAGTTACTGACTCCTGTGTTCAGGCCTCTGTGTAAGTCCCTGACTTTGAGTGTGGGCTGGTGTTATTCCCTCGCTTCGAACCTGTAAAGTTAAGATAGAAGTGACAGGGTTTCCCTTCTGAAGTTAGGGTGCAAGGACACTCTAGAGGAAACTAGCTGCCATGTTGGTTGACAGTTATGTAGAGAAGCACGTGTAAGTGACCTTTCATCAGCACTTCTGATGTCTGCCTTGAAAGCGGAACGTCCCCCGGCAGCACTTCAGATGGGCACCGCCCCAGCTGATACCTTAATTGTAACATCATAAGAGACCCTGATCCAGAACCACCCAGCTAAGCAGCACCTAAATTCCTGAAGCAGAGAAAGTGTGACATAATATACGCTTATTTCCACCTATGAAGTTTGGTATAACCTTTTATGCAATGTGGAGAACTAACGCAGATGTTAGGTAGATTTCTTAGTGAATTTTCTATGACTTATAAAGGATGTGTGTTTTCGCAATTTTTTAGCCTTCTACTAAAAAATCAATTTAGATGAGAGCCTTATTCTTTTATATGTCAATTGTTTTTCTTTTTTATATCAGTTACTGTTATAGGAGTGTTGAAATTTCTAACTACAATTGTGGATTTGTTTATTTTTCTTTTTTTAAAATAGGCTTTTAGTCTATGTGATTTAAAGTTCACCTATTGCGTGAATAGACTTATGATGATAACGTTCTTATGAATTAATCTATCAGTAAAAGATTTCCATTTTTATATCCAGCCCAATTTTTTGCCTAAGGTCTCTTTTGACTTACATAGCCTCTCTAGCTTTCTTTTTAATAGTGTTTGAAAGATACATCTTTTTCTTTATTTTTTCATTTCTAACTTTTTTCTTTATATTTACAATGCATTTTTAGTAGACAACAGATAGTTGGGTTTTCACTTTTAAAAATTAATTTAACAACTTCTACTCTTTTTATTTTTTTGGAGTGTTTACCCATCTTTAATAAACTGATTATTGATGTGCTTGCGTTTAAATCTACAATCATTTGTTTTTCTATTTGTTCTGTCTTTTCTTTTTTCCTTCTTTCCTGTCCTTGGTTAATTGCAGGTATTTTATGTTGTTGTTTTATCTCTATGATTAGTGTACTTACTTTACTTCTTTTATCTATTCCCAGAAGGTATTTTAGTATTTATCTGTAATTTGCAACAGAGTTGTTTCAATTAATGTTGACACTTTTGATCTATAGAATATTATTTATAATAAGACCTGAGATACCATGATCCCCCAAAACACATTTTCAATTAAAATTTCCAGTACTTAACATACAAAATGCAGAAAAGATGTATTACAGAATAGCATAACAAGGATGAAATTTTTATTCAAGTAATTATATTTGTAATAAAAAATGATTTGGCTATTTGAGAATAGCATGCCAATTATCCCTTTATGTGACAAAGTTTAGTTTTAGAGCTTGTTCCAAAGCCAGAAGCAGGCGAGCCCAGCAGACAAGAAGAAGCACCACAGTACTCAGTCTTTGCTCTTGTTACTTTCAAACTCTGTTGCTTTTATGTTTGACCAGAAATGATTTATATGACAAAAAGACTGAATGTTTGTTTATTCAAATATTACTTGGGTGTTCTGAACAGGAAGATTCATTGAAGATTGCATTTTCAGTTTAGAGTACATGTGGAAAAGCCAAAGACTTTCAGAGTTTTTATAATTATCTCGGGAGGGGTGACTAGGTTTTTTAACGTGTGAGCAGCCAGAATCTTTTCTTTGTGAAACCAAGATTACAGGAGCCTTCTACTTACTGTCACTCAGTTTCAGACTTGACAGTGCACAAATTGAAAGCATTAGTGGGCCATGTACTAGAATTTTATTAGACTGAATGTAGACATCTCAATGCATTCGCAATGCTGAAGAAATTATTGAGGAAGTGAAATAATTATGTGTGTGTCTGCGTGTCTTTGTGAATGTGAGTGTATTGCTGTGTTTATATATGTGTGTGTATCTCAAAGCTAAATGCTCAGAGGTAGAAGCCAGTCAGCAGTCTCTAACATATAGAAGAAAGAAAAATACATTTTGACAATTTACCCTATAGCAGAGACAAAGGAAATGGAATCAGGACCAAACTGTATGTTTAAAATTAACTAGCTTTCTTTACCTTAATGGTGTCTCCCTGTGAATAGTAGGTATATGGACAGCCAATAAACATCTGTCTCCATTCTTATACGGTCAACCAGGGTTTTTATATTAAAATATAGATTTTCTGTAGACAAAGTTTTTACTTTTTATTCAAACTGAAAATTTCTGCTTTTTATTGGTGCGTTTACACATTTACATTCAACAGGATTGTGGAAGACACCTCTTTCAAGAAACCAATTTATGAGATGAATGTGGAAGATTTCTCACTTGTTTAACCTTTTGAAATGTGCCAGCCCCTTAGAGCAGGTAGAGTCTCGAAGGCCACAGCAGTAATCCCCTTTGTCACATATGAGCCATTTGTTCATTAAAGGGAAATCATCAGAGCATAATGTTTCATTTCCTTTATGTGTGCCATTTTGCATTTTATTTTTAGTAAGTTACACAGGACAGTATTTCATCCAGCCAGACTACTTTCAAGTGTTTGTTAAAGTCTAGTCATAAAAGTTATTCAGAAGGAAAAAAAATTTTTTTCTTTGCTAAAAATGTGAAAGGGACAGGAGAAGAGAAAGGACTACCTACTGGATTGCTTGAACCCAAACTTTCATTTTATGGAGTCAATTTTACTATCTCGCCCAGAAGTAGATTCGCCTAATTTAGGAACCACTTCATGTTACACATTTCTAGGAGGTACATACAGAGTTATTACAAATCACATCCTCTCCTGAGAAACATAGGCAAGGACTCTATGAAAGAAGATTTCTGCAAAAAACAAAGACTACTGACTACCTACATGGGTGATCAGTCGATCCATCAAAAACATAGTTACCTGGAACACTCTGGGTTCCACACACTCCTCTGAGTGGTCATTTACTCTTGACTTTACCCTCTTTAGAAGGGATTGAAAGCCTTCTCCCTGATTAATCCTGCCTTAGGCGTTAAATAATAATAAACTGTATTTTTAAATAGAGTTTCATTTCAGAGACATTCCCTTTAAACAACTCATTCTCCTCAAATTTCTCAGTCATTTGATAATAATTCTGAGCTTATTTCTGTATTTTCAGCAGAAATGAAACAGATAAGTAACTTGTCCAAGTCAGCGATGAAAAGATATGGTCAAATCAACATGGTCTTCTGAACTTTTTCCAACCATATGGTGTAAGTCATCTATCATTACTTCCCTCATTTTATTTCACTCCTTTATTTACTAAATAAAAATTTAAATCACTGGAGAAGTATGCAATGCTCTTTGGAATAAAATACCTCCTCGAGAGACTTAGGTGAAAGACAGTATTTCTAATGCAGTATAATAAGTACTATAATAAAAAAATGAATTGATGTCTGTAATTCACCTTTCCCTAAAATAGTGGGGCCTGTCAATCTGCAAATCAAATAAGCTAAAGGTGTGTGACACAGAACAGATCGTATACTCTCTGGGCTCTATCTGCTCCAGCATTAAGGGACAAAAGGAGCCACCTTGAAAACTTAATGACTGTAATTATCCTACCCTAGAAAGCCCAGTTCCCCTAAAAGTTAAAAACAATAGAGTCAGCATCATAAGGAGTAGTCCTGACCATATATCTTCCTGTGATGATATTCTCCATCAGAAATTTGTTTCCCAGACTCTATTTTCCTTCTGGAAGCAAAGTGCTGACTCTCTTGTAGGTTGTATCCCTTGACTCAGTCCACATGGTCTGCCTGAAGTAGCTTGTCTGTCTTCAGAACGTGCAGTGGCGACGGATCACTGACCCTATTACCTTCTCAGGTCACACACATGCACATAGGTACTTCAGGGATTCATACAGCACCCCAAGCAGCTGAACCGGGGAAAACAAAACTCTGTACTGCAGCTTCTGTTAAAGTTCTGGGTCAAACAGAAGTCTGTCTTTCTTTCTTCTTTCTTTCTGTGAACTGACTGTCTTAGCAGCGAGGCTCTTAAGAAACCCAGGACTCAGTGGAAGTGTGAATGCTTCAGAAGAAGCTGAGCCAGGAGGCCGCCTGTGAACAGCCCTTTACCCAGGGCTTCAGAAAGATAAGATACTGGATTCTTCAGATTATATACATTGTTGTTTTTACTAACCCAGTTTGGGGTGAGTTTTCCATCATTAACAACAGAATCTTCTGCCATAAGGTTTATCTACAAAAGTGTTTTAATGTCAAACAATCAGAATTCAAAGGTGCTTTATCATCTATCTATCTATCTATCTATCTATCTATCTATCTATCTATCTATCTGTCTGTCTGTCTATCTATCTGTTTTAGACATTGAAAAATTACATAAATAAGTCAAAACTGGTTCTTTGTAAAGGCAATCTTTTCCATGCTGATACATCGAACAGAAGTTTTGTGTGAGGTATATTTCTCTTCTTTCTTATTTGCTATAATATTTACCATATGAAAGGATTTTAAAGACCTAATCATGAATATATCCCAGTTCACTCTTTAAAATGAGCAATAAATGAAGAACTGGTATAAATGCTTTATTTGCTTATTCAGAAATCAGAGCCTTAACAATACTAACACATATAGTATAAATGAAAAGTAAGAATACATTTAATGATGCAAATCATTCTATGAATATTGTGCTTAACATCATTCTTATGGAACAGATGGCAAATGACTATCTTACATAACAAATTTTTATTGTTAAATATTTTGAATTAGCCACTGTGATAGTATGTTAAACCCATTCATATATTCCCATTTTCTTTCAAGAAGAGACTTCAGTATGCTGATATTTAAGGCACCGAAGGGGCCTCATTATTCATCTTAATTGTTGACTTGTTTGGATAGAGAGACTCCTGGCGAGGTGACCGGATTATGGGGGAGCAGAGTTCACTGGGAGAGTAACCCGCCTGTGTTCATAACAGAGTGTGCTGTTAGGAGCTGGGCCTAACTGGAGGAGGTGGGTCACTGGAGTGTGCCTTTGGTGTCACGGTAGGTGTCCGTGGACACTCTTGCCCTGTGCTTTGCTTCCTGGCCACCATGAAGTGAGCACCTTTGCCCCACCCTGCCCCCTCCACCATGATGTTTCTGCACTGGAGCCAGCTGACCATGGACTGGAACTTCTAAAACTGTGAGCCTAATAAACCAGTTCCTCATTTAAGTTGTTTAGGTTGGGCATTTTGTTAGAACAGAAAAACTGACCAATTCACCCATCTTCTAACAGGCAGCCCCATCCCCAGGCCACATAGCAGGAGAAGAGCAACAGCTGAGGCAGCGAAGCTCTGTGTTCACAGCCTCACTACACTGTTTGCGCCAAGACTTGCACCTCCCGTGAGTTCGGCTGCAGCATCGGATCTTCCTGGAGCCGGAACTCTCCGTGAACTGTACAGGTGGGGGCCCGGGTTCCATGTTCCTTTGGACCATCCTGAAACCATCTCCCTGCCCAATCTGCAGAAAAACTATCTTCAGGGAAACTGATCCCAGGTGCCAAAAAGTTTGGCATTTAATCTTCACAGGGGGATATCTTGAATAAGCAACTTGGTCATTAGTATTTAATTATTTGATAAAACATTAATAATTTAGATGAGTCTAGCTATTTAAAACATGCCTAGACTTATCCTCTCAAAAAGTACAATTTATAAACCACTCTGAATAAACAGCATAAGTATATGTAGCACAATTATTTTTCTGAAGTAACAAAAGGCAAAGTTACCCTGTCACGATATGGTTTTCAGCCCACATATTTGAACACTAAGTAGAATCATAATATCTCCAACAGCTTAGCCATCTGTTAATGTTCCAAAAAACTTTAGGGAATAGTCAATGGAATGGAATGGAAAACAACATTATCAACTGCTGTGGGCTGAGACTTTGCGCAACTTAATCTGTAAACCTCCCCATTCAAATAAAGCAATTCAGAAAAATAAATAAATAAAATGTGACTTAAACTATGAATATGGAAACACAATTTGGAAAAGATAAAAGGTAGTTTGTTAATATCTCAATGTATTTTTATAAATCAGAGCATAAAATTTGTTTATGTTAATGTGATAATGTGATAGCGTGATACATGCATACATATGTAAGGTTTCATTCTGGATAAATACATTTATCTCTTCAGACATAAATCTCTTCTTTATAGTGAAACCATTAAAATTCTTTCTTGTAGTTTTTGAACTGTACAGTTCATTATCGCTATCTATAATAACCCTGCTGTGCAACTTGGTACCTATTGATCGACTTTTCCCTCCCTTGCTCCCTGCTGCTCTTCCCAGACTCCAGTAACCACCGTTCTACTCTCGACTTCCTCGAGATCAACTATTCTGAAGTTTTACATACAGGTGGAAACATGCAGTGCTCGTCTTTCTCTGCCTGGCTTATTCCACGTCACGTAATGATCTCCAGTTCTTCTCACAAGAGGTGGGATTTTGTTGATTTTTGTGGTTAAACATATTCTACCGAATATATGTGCCACTCACAAGCCTTCAGGTTGACTCCGTAGCATGATATATTGTGAATGGTGCCACAAGAGCCACAGGAGTGTAGATGTTTCTTTGACTAATTGATGTAATTTTCTTTGGATATATACCTAGTAGCGGAGTAACTGGATGATATGGTAGCTCTATTTTTAATTTTTTGAGGAAGCTCTGTACTACTTTCCACCAACAGAATGCAAGTGCTCCCATTTTTCCACATCCTCGCCAGCAGTTGCCATCTTTATTCTTTGTTAATAGCCATTCACACTGAGGTGAGGTGTTCTGTCATTGTGCCTCTGATTTGCATTTCCCTCGGGTTAGCAGTTTTGAGTGTTTTTGCATATACATCTTGGTCATTTATAAGTCTTCCTTTGAGAAATGTCTGCTTATGCTTATTGCCCAGTTTCATTTGGTTATAATTTATTTATTTACTACATTATGGAATTTTAGTCTTCCTTATAGATTCTTGTTAGCAACTTTTTGCCAGATGCATAGTTTGCAAATGTGTTCTTCCACTCTGTAGGTTAGCTCTTCACTCTGTTGATTGTTTCCTTTGCTGTACAGAACAAGCTTTTTAGTTTGATGCAATCCCATTTGTCTGTTTGAAATAAATTTACCTCGTACCGATGGCTAGTTATTGTAGGGTAGCCATTATGTTCCACGTATACTGTTCAAAGTACTTTTCCTAAATGGACTTGCTGTAAACCTCACAACTCTGTCCCAGGTACTACTCTAAGTGTTTTTCCTAAATAAACATGATTCATACTCACAACAACTCTTTGACATACATTATTAAACTTGTTTTATGAGTGAAAAAAATTGAGAAGAGATTAAACTGCCTAAGATCAATAGTTAGAAATGGAAGGCTAAGCACTGCCATTTCAGGACTGGAAAATCTACTCCTGCGTAAAAGCAATGTAAGTCAGCAGAAATTAACACAGTCAACTTTTCAAAGCTCTAAAATTTAACTAAAGATTTGCAACAATCCGAGAAGCTTTTGTTCAAGAAAAAAATGACACAATCTTGATTAAAAAACACAACAGGCTTAGGGCTTTAAAATGCTCTATACCTGCTCCCCTTTTGCTAGCGCCACAGTAGTCCTGAAAACCAGCAGCTATTCAAGTACAGTTTCTACAAAAACAAAAAACCTTCTGACCACTAGAAAGACACACTAGGTGTGGAGCTTTTCAAAAAGCCACATCCCCAGAACACGGTTTCTATTTAGCCAGCTGGAAATCTCCTCGAACCACCCTACAAACACACAGGGCTTGTCTTTACCACTGCTGACACCACACACTCTCTAGGAACTGCCGTATCTCTAACGCGTTTATCGTAGAATCAATAGCAATTATTTAACACTGAATCTTCGTGAGACTGTGATGCTAATTGTAGACACAAGTTGTAGGTTACTCCTTCCATATGCAAAATCTCCTTAACTTGCTTGTTCAGGTTGTCTCTGGTTCCCTCTAGTATATTTGCACACACACACACACACACACACACACACACACACACACACACACACTTCATCCTTTAGCCAGGAAACAAAATCTTTCCATACCTACTTATAAAGATAAGCAGCCAGAGAGATCACCAGGCTGCTGGGTCTGCCAGCAAAAATCCAGTTTGCTGTAGCTGATGCCCTACTACTGCACCCAGGCCACCATGTGCTTTGTATGACCCCTCCCGAAACTCGCATTGCTCCAGTGAGATTCAAACCCACCACCACCACCAGCAAACGGTTTCCACACTCCTGTCCAGCAGTTCTTCAAACACATGCACAGATTTATGTAAAGACCCCATACTTACATACATATTATTTCTCCGATGTCTTTATAATTATATCACAGAGAACAAATGACACACAGAAAGTCTGGACAATGTACATGGTCAAATGAGACCTATTCCTCAGCAGTACACACATCAAATGCTACAGGACTCAGAAAGAGGAGACATCAGTGCTAAATCTAAAATCGTGAGGAGTCGGAGCCATAACACCCAGAATATGGCAAAGCATGAGAGAGGTAACATTTATTTTATTTCATTTGATGTAGTAAAAATACTTCCGAATAAATTTCAAAATCAAATGCAATGACCCTAATTTGTAGATCACACTTTAAAAAGAAAGCCCAGTTTTCCTACGTATGGCTGATAGTAATCATTTCGGGCTCTCTCAGATTCACAGTGATTGTTTTACAACAGAAATCGTATCATCATTACTTGCTCTAAAGTCTTTGAAAGTTTCCAATTTCAGTCATAGAGAAAAACTCTGATGTCTTTTCAATGACTCTTAATATTCTACATGGCCTGCTCATCTGGGGTAACAGGCTTTTTAAAAATTTGTTTTCTTTTCTTTTGTTTTTCCTACATATGCCAAACAACTAATAAACTATTTGATAAATAATTGAGTATGATTAGCATGCAGTTTAGAAAAAAGGTCTTAGAGCTATTTAGTTCTGCACTGAAACTAATCACGATACCTTTTCTGGAGAAGAAACAATTTTATTTGAAATCATGAAATTCACATATGAAACTTTAAAATAGTTATCTCTAGGTGAAACATAATTCCCTTTCTCCATATCTATCTATCTATATTGTGTGTGTGTGTGTGTGTGTGTATCAAAAAGATGTGGCATGTGTGTTATTTGTTATTTCTTTCTTTGGATTTTGTCTTTACAATCATCCTGTGGAGAAGGTGCTATTATTTTGCTAGTAATAGAGACAATAACATGGCTTTTATGCAAAAAACAAAAGACCAGAAAATCAAAGTCATACAGCGACTTCCAGACACAACGTGTGAGCGTAAGAAGTTGCCGAGGCCTCCCTGGCCACGCCCCGAAGAGCCAGCTGGCACCGACCATGACTGTGAGCCTGGCCAGTCCTCCTCAGCTGTACAACACTGACCATGAATCCTGTCTGACAGTAACGTGTTACAGGGGTCAAACGAGTGGAAGCTCACAACCCCCCTGTGTTTCATTATTGCAGTTGCTGGGAAAGACGAAACTTTAAAATCTTTCCATGTATTCACAAATAACCTGATGTTGGGAAATATTCTGGGAAAGCTCATTTTGGGTTGTGTTTCTGGCTCTGCCCAATGTTCCTCATTTTGAAAGTGTTCCCTGAAAGCCTGTGTCACCAATCGAATCAGAATTACTGCTTACCTCCCCAGGACCACTGTCCTGAAGACTGATTACCTTGTAATAGTGATTTGAGATTTGGTTTTCATAATAGCAAATAACAGTTTTGCAGAGTGGTCTGGCAGGGCTCTACAGAACGGCTTCAGTCAGCCTGACATGTGCTTTTTATTAGCCATGTTTCCTGTAGCTGCACAGACAATGAGAAAGCCACTCTGGAGAGCAGACCCAATTATAACTGAACAGGTATACTTTTTCCCTGGCCCAGTCATGATGTCAAATGTTTGATTAGAAAAGTCTTATGCTTTTAGCTAAATGAGGCTAAATTTCTTTCCATTTGCAAGAACAAGCTATTTCTGCCTTTCATTGCACAATGTCTTAGTATCTTAATTCCGAACTCTCAATGGCAAATAGAGTCCCAAATATTACACCATTGAGATGGGGAAGCAACATTGTTACATTTGTTTGAAAACAAATTGAGCTCATTTCAGGCAGAAGAGTTTGCAGCTGCACAGAAGAAGTACGCTGTGGGATACTGGAGGGAACAGGAACAAGCTACTTGTGAAGAATGGGGCCCCTCGGAGGGAAGGTGGGACCAAGCTGGTAATCACAGAGATCTGATCGTGTGGACACCAAAGCCAAGGCCAAGAACGAATTAAGATGGCAGAAGTCTAGGAGCGTATTTCTCATAACCATCGCAAAAAAGAGAAGCTGCAAGGCCAAAATCAATGCAACACTAGTTACGATTCCTCTTAAGAAGATAAACATTGTGATTATGAAAACATTTGCAGACTGAATAAAGCTTTTGTGAACATTCGGAAGGAGCCTGCACGCCTCCCAGAAGGTCTTTCTCTTGAATCTCTGCAGAAAGACCTGAGGCCTCAGCAACATCCCAAAACAGAACAGTTTAATGTAGATGAAACAGCCACATTAATGGTTCATTTGTAATAAAGTGAAGCTACATCAAATTCCCCCAAAAGATCAATAAAGTAAATATTTTATACAATTTTAAACTTAAAGAAACAGAAATGCAGGAGTGAAGTAGAAAAGGTTGTTCTTGAACAGAGATGGCTCCTGAGAAAAGGCCCTCAGAGAAGGAAAGAGAGGTCAGAGCAGTCGCCATGTTCTTAGGCTATGCAGGATTAAGGAGAAAAAGTAGCCCCTGTTAAGTCAAGCATCGCAGGCAGGGGCTCCTTTTTGGGTGTCAGGGACAGAGAAAATTACAGAGCAGTGTCACCAGAAAGGCCGCCACCCTCTGAGATACCACAAGCTTGTTTGGTATCTTTCCTGTCTCTTTAAAATTCTTCAGCTCTAGCAAAATAACTTGTTGACACACTAAGGAGCTTCCATGAAGATTCTGAGTTGCTTTCAAATCTTACTGATCAGTGTATGAATACAGAGTCATAGATTGGTAGACTATTTAAGCTAGAATAGTAATGATTCTTCACCTTAATCTTAATTTGTAAACAAGAACACTAGCTGGGTATTCTGGTTGATATGGAATGCCTGCCATCCTAGTGCTTGGGAGGCTGAGGCAGGAGAATGGCTGTGAGTTCCAGGCTAGCCTGTACTACATAGTGAGATCAAGGCCACCTGACCTAAATAGCAAGAGCTTGTCTCAAAAAAACAAAATAAATAAATAAATAATAAATTTAAAAAACAAAAACAAAAACAAAAAACAAGAACACTAAGATTATCCCAGACCACATTGCCAAGTAGAAACTGAGCAAGGATAATATTCCTGGTCTCCTAATTTCCGGATAATGTTTTTTTTTTTCTTTTTTTCCACCACAGCTACCTAACTGCTGATTAAATTTTCAACATTCTCCAAACAAAATTGCGTCTATTTAAAATCAAGAAAACATTTATGCTATATGAGAAAACAGATAGGAATAAGTTAAATTTCAAAATGTACCTACGTTGTAAAATATGAAGACCCCTTATTGTAATTAAGAAGAAAAAATGCAACTCAGAAAGAAAAACATCTAGCTTTGTACTCAAAACAGGTATAGAATTAACTATGTCTGTTTCTCTTCACTGCTGCTCCCCTAATCCATGGCAGATCCCAGTCTGACAAAGTACTCCTACTCTCTGTTTGCATCCCTTCCCCACAGTGTTCAACTATAACACAAAAGCCATACTGAGCCCTTTAAAATGTAAATCAGTGTGTGGCCTTCCTCCACTTCCTCTCCCAGGCACTTCATGTCTCACAAAACATTCCATCAAAATCACTATGATGACTTGAAAGACACATAGTTTGCATCTCCCAGCTCCTCCTGGACCTCCTTCCTCTTCTGTCCTTTGCTTACTCTACACCAGCTGCCCTGGGCTTCTGGCTGGATCCGGAGCACCACGGGCACATTTCTGTCTCTAGGATCATGCCTTCTCTTTCCTCTGTCTCGAATGTCTCCCCTTCCCTCTACACCAATCTGCTCTCCCATCCAGTTTCTGGACAGCTGTTGACTTCTCAGTAGGACATGCCTTGTCGCCCTTTTTAAAATATTCTTCCCCCTTAATCAGTCATTCTTGTCTTGCTCTATTTTTTTTCCACAGCACTTGTCATAGTCTAATATTCACCAAATCATGCTCACCCATATCTTTTACTCTCACTTGAATATAATCTCTAAAAGGAGTACCAGACCATCTTCCAAGGTGTGAGCATCTAACACAGCATATCAAACATAAAAATCAATAGGTAATTGATGGATGGGAGAATTGAACAAAATCGCATGGTCTCCATATTAAAATTCACCTGGTTTCACTCAGATGAAAGCATAAAAATTCTATGGTACACCCAGCTATGACCCTTCTAGGTATCTTCCAGAAGAGATTAAGATATCATCTTACAGTGATACATGCATACCCGTGTGAATCTCGGCATGATTCAGAGTAGTTCAACCTTGGAAGCAGCATGTGTCCATTAACAGATGAATGGATAAAGAAAATGTGGTGTTTATACACAATGGAGTACTACTATGTCATAAAGAACGACAAACTCAAGTCATTTGTAGAAAAATGGGTGCACCTTGAGGCCAGAAATTTAAGTGAAATAGACACACGAGCTTCAACATCACATCATTTCTCTTATATGAGAAACCCAAAATATAATTAAAGAGCAAAATAAAAGATGAACAATAGGAGGTAAGGAAATAGAAAATTCTCAAATGAGAAGGAGATCAAGAGACAGTGTTGGGAGGAAAGTGTATGGGGAAGAAAGGGATGAAAAAGGAACTGAGACATGCTACATCCATGTACCTACCACACATACCAACTCTACAAATGTTAACATGTACTACAAACATACCAGTAAAATTTTTAAAATTGTACACCATGGAGAACGCAACAGCACTGAGTATTCCTTTTGCTCAAGGAAAAGATCTCTTATTTCCATCCTGAGTTTTAGGAAATGTCAGAGGAACATCAGAAATTGAACATATTTTAATAAGGAGTTCTAGCTAAATGGAATTCAAGTCACTACCCCATTTGGGAAAACCTAATATAAAATGTCAAGTTCTCTCAATATTTTTAATATATTCTTATTCAAGTCTCATTCAGATTATTTTAAGGAATTTAATGAATTGGTTTAAAAGTTCGTCAGACATAATAGGCAACAAAGAACTTAAATTGTACTGAAAAAGAGAGACATTAAAGAAAAAATATATGTCAACATGAGACATACTGATAATTGTGACCTTGTGAATTACTGATACTGGTTTATGACAAATTAGGTTAAAAAAAAATCAAGCGAAATGTTGGAAACTACCTCCAGAGCAGATGAGTAAAAACAAATTTAGCCAAAGGCTGTGGGCATGGGTGTGGCTCAGTGGTGGAGCACATACTTACTTCAATCCTCAGCACTACAAACAAGCAAAAAAAAAAAAAAAAAAGAAAAGAAAGAAAGAAAAAGAATAGTCAAATCAATACATGGTACCGAGAAAACCTATTAATAAATTTTAAAATGAGGTTTGATTCTCATTTCATATATAAAAATTCCTCATGAATTAAAAAGTAAGAAAATTAATGAAATTTTAGAGTAAATTACAAATGGGTCTAATTTCAGGGAAAGTAAGGCTCTCCATGTTTTACCATGCGAATGAGTGTTTTAAATGCACTTAATTTGCTTATTCTTGTTGTTGTTATTAAGAAAGCAAACTTGTGGGCTGATCTTCTGTGGAAAAGCACTGATGGTGTTAGATTAAAACAAAAAAACAAAACAAAACACAAAACCCTGGAGACAGTTAAGCTTCGGAGATTAATCATGAGGCACAGAGCTTAAAACTTTCACTTCCTACTCACAATCGTCACCAGACCTTCAGTGTGTTCATGTTTACAGTGCAGAGTGTACAGTGTACGCAAGTGCACTCTCGATGGTCCCTTGAAATAGAAAAGAACAAACCTTTTCTTCCCACTGTTTGGTGCATTAAAGACCCAGAGCAACACCACGCACGTGGTCGTCTGTTTAGAGATGACCCAAGGTGATTGCAAACTACACAAGATTGAAGAGCAAGAAAAAAAGGAGAGTATTGGAGAAAATATAAAATTTCTGTATACATTTTTGGAAATAATGGAGGAGAGCATCTGACTGCCACAAAATGTATGAAATTGAAGGCTAATTTAGTTTTATCAGACAGTTAAAAGAAGAAAAGCTTGACATCCAAAGAGATGAATGGAAATAATCGCATTGCACATGTACATACATGCACATTTGTACGCATAGGTACACACACATAGATACGTGGTGTATACCTATGCAAAAATATACACACATATACTCATAAGGAATTTATTGAGCAAATCAGAATTGATAAGGTATAACCAGAAGCTACTTGATCCTTGCTCTTTTATATCCTTTAAAATTTCTGTGAACTAAGAGTTGTTCTAACCCTGAAAAAAAAATTGGAGAAATCCAATCATTTTTAGTGAACAAATAGTTCATAAAATTCGACATTTGTGTAATATCCACTTAACTTGTCACTTTGTATAATAACAAAGCTCAAAATCTTTCCTTATTTCAAGATTTCTTCTTGTATTAGCTTAATGCCACTTGAATTTTTCCAGTCTACAGCAGAGAAGCACATATATTTGACTTAATAATGAACTCTTTCCCTCTCCTTCCTCTACTCACTAACTTCTTTTCAATTTTTCCACACAGAGTTCAGGAGAAAAAGGAATAAAGAAAAAGGATCCTCACTTTTGGGTCAATTTATCTCTGTAATTTGGGCATGGCAGGAATCAAAACTTGCCCTTCTTACTGGTGGGATACTGCTGGGGATTACTTGGAAGTCGCCCCATTGGGAACCCCACTGAAGCTTCCCTGCCTAAGGGTAAGAAACCTTGTACGCCTATCACCCTCGGCATTTCTGCTCCGGCAACATGCCCACTAGCCACAGTCTCTCCCCTTCTCTCAGTGACAGCGTGGCTCCAGAGAACCCGCACTGTCTTTCAGCTGTGGGCGGAAGTGCATTTTTGTCTCAGCATAACCAAGCCAAGACAGAAGGAAGGCTCAGTCACAGCCCCTCACCTCCAGACTTTCAAGGTATGGATCAAATGCCAGGTCCTTGTTTCCTAGAAGTCCCGTTGCCCCCAAACAAGGCCTCTAAATGGGTCACTCGCAGGTCCCATTACATAAGTTGAGGGGAGGAAGAGTAACCGAACTTCTTTGTCTATAAAATCCAGGGATGAATTTCACAGGAGATGGTAAACGACCACCTGCAAAATGAGCGTCTCTCCTCACTTTGCTAACTCCTCAGTCTTTCTTTTGGTCCGAGGGGACAAAAAAGGCCCTAGCACATTAAGACATTTGATTTTAGCTTCCAAGAGGGGAGAAGGGCTAATAGGGCTGGAATTAATTGTACGACCTTCAAAGTCCTGCATAAATATTCTGGCTGCCCACTTTTAATGTGAGAGTTCATGAGCTCGCATTTTGTTCTCAGGATTTGTGCCTCTGGAATGATCCAAGGGCAGAATGATTCATATAACAATCTGTCAGACTACGCTAACATATACACACACATTATGGCCAAGTATCACTTTATTATAGACACAGAAAATACAGAACCATGCATTTATGTGAGTCTACATGTATACTAATAATCAAAATGTAATGTTTATAGAACAGAATAGTAATACAATAAGATTGTTCTTGTTTTTATTTTCTTAATTTTTTTGTTCTCAAACATAGCATATCTTACTCTTAAAGCTATAAAAGTGTGTATCTATATATAAACATATAATAATGGGACCAATTTTAAAAGTATGATCATAGTTTAAAAAATAAAAGAGACTTGGAAAAGAATAAATAATTAAGAAGCAAATTTTACATAAATATATTATGTGACAATAGGGAATAATTATTTAATAAAAGATATTGAGAAATTGTGGAATAGTCCCCATAATAAATATCAGATGAGCTTAATAATGTATAACATGCATACACAAGTATACATATAAATGCACTCTGTGATAAATGTATATATGCCTATGTACACACTTAGATACATACATATATGTACATTACATGCATATACACATATAAATAGGAATATACACATATATATGGGTATGAGTATATATGTAAAAAAATCAAGAAACTAGAAGTAAATAAAATTTTTGAATATATGTTGATCACTAGAATATGGTTTAGGGGTTTGAAGGGAGGGGAGGGGAATGGAAAAAAAAAGCAGCAGCAAGATATACCATATACAGATACAAATTCCTTACAATGAATGTTATCATTCTGTATATCTAAAATATACCACTAAGATAAAATTTAAAAAATAAAATAAAATGTAATTGAGTCTTAAAAAAAAGACTCAGTAGGCATACATGGAAAGTGGAAAGATGGGTAGATTTTGCTTCTAAAAGTGTAACTTCCACGTGCTTAATCAGTGAGAGCAAATCACTGTTCTGGAAATATTTCAAAATAAGACAAATGTGCAGATTCTTTTTAATATACAGTATAGATCACAAAATAACTGAGTTAGAGAAAAATAAAATAAAACTGTACCTCTTCTACATTTATTAACTATTATGTACCAGAAAATTTACTAAACACTAAGAAAGCAAAAACCAATATATATTCTCAGGCCTAAAAAGCAGTTTAGTTAAGATGTCAGACAAGTAAAACTACTCATTAAAGCACTTTATCATAAGAGTTATACTAATGATTTCTATGCCTTGTTGTGGAAACCAGCAGCAGCATCGAATGCAGACTTGCGAGGTGGAACGGGCACAGCACGGAGTGGTCCACGTGGAGGGTCGGGGATTCTAGCCTTAGAATTCTAGCTGTAACACTCAGTAGGAGCTCTCTGGGCAAGTCGATGAGTCTCCTCGTTTATAAACTGGGAAAACTCATTAATATAGAGGGATACTGAGAGGATTTGAGAATTATTTATTTCGAATTTAGCAAGCCTCTAATAAAAAGTTGTTAACAACAAACAAAAAGAACTCATACAATTCCACTTAGGAGATTAGAGACTCAGGAGAAAACGAAGTTTGAACTGCAGAGTTTTTGGGATGATAAAATACTGCTATATGTGCAAATGTGAGGCAACGTGCAGAGGACGGAAAGGCTGGAGAAATATAAGCCCCTAAAAGGAATGCTACAAAGAATTCTCAGCAGAAGAGTTACAAAAACAGGTTTTCCTCGCACAATAAATGTGAAGGAGTTTGTTGTTGTCGTTTAAAGACAGTGCGGAAGTTCTTAGATGGTTCTTTAGTACTCAGTTTCCCTCTAGTTCTCGGCACAGTGGAATGCTACGTGTTCTCACCCCAACACAGGCAAGGCCTGTGAACACCTGTGGCCAATTAAGCAAGCGCGGTGGATAGAGACACCACTGCGCGTCCCTGGGTGCTGTTTGGTTCGTGACTCTCCACCTTCCCTCTCTCGGACCACGATGCCTGGACGTCTCCCAGAAGATGGAACCCACAGAAAGTGTTCCATTGACAGCTTACAGTTCCGTGAATTTTAAGCCACCAAATTAAATACGTTAATGCTTTCCACAATATTTTGTGGGAAAAAATAAGCATCAATCATTCATGGCTTGAATTTTGATTCTAAAATCACAAATATTCTCCATGCTACCGAGTGAACTCCTTAAAATATTGTTCATAATTTTTACTTAAAAAGATAACAATCCATGATTGTGGTCTTGGGAAGTTACCCGATTCTTACGAACCTTTTCCAACCTGTAAAAGTGGGATAGGATAATCATGGATCTAACTTTATTGGGGGGTTCTTGAGTATTAAATGAATTCGTACATGCAGAAATGTTATAATAGCGACTGAGTCATTGCAAGCCTCAATTAATAAAGCCTGCCAGTTCCCATTTTTAGGCTTTTTATGAAATTCTTTTGTTGCTTATATTTTGGCCTTCTCAAGAATTAATCTTCTTTCATGCACTACACACTCTTCAGCCTCATTTCACCCTCACAGAACTTCATTTACGTCTTCTGACAATTGAATCCTCCTCCTCATCCAGCCTTCTCTTCTAGATCACGGACGTGTAGTTAATGTCATGCTAGATGCCTCGGCTCAGACTCTTCAAGACTCTTCAAACCAAGCACTTGTCAAAGCCTGACCCTGACCCTGCGAAAGCATCCTTCTGTGTGCTGCCTTCCTTATTTTAATGAATTTTTAAATGAATTTTAATGAATTTCACTGGCAGTCACTTTAATGTTTAAGAAACCTGAATATTGTACTTTATAGCGTGACCTTCTTACTCCCTACTTTTTACCAATATGCAAACTACAAACTCCACATGCTCAAATTGCTCAAATTCCCTTCAATGTGTCTCTTCCATTTGCAGAGATAAGTGGATTTCCTCCCTCTCATAATACTGCTTTAGTTGTTTTGTTTTGGTGCCGGGGATTGAACTCAGGGTTGTGCTTGCTAGGCAGGCACTCTAACCACTGAGCCAAATCCCCAGCCCCGGCTTGGCTTTCTACCCGGGCTCCCCGCCTCAGTTTGAATTACCTTCCTATAACTGGAATATTCTACTAGCTTTGCTCTGATGTGATTGATGTTGTCACTACATTGAATGTACAATTCAATAATTTTGGGAAATTTACAGAGATGTGCAACAATTGCCACAATCCAATTTTAGAACTTTTTAATCACTCCAAAATTTCCCTCATGCTTGCTCTATTTCATCCCCTTTCCTGCTCACCAGTCTAGGAAACCACTGATATGGTTTCTCTCTATAGGCTTTCCTAAACTAGGTATTTTGTGTCTAAAACAGAGATTTTTTTAGTTATTTCCCTATTGGAACTGCAAAAACGACTTCCACTTTTTTCCTCTGTGGAAAGCTTCAGTTCCTTAAACATTAGACAAGTTAAAGAAGAATCAGTCCTTTGTTTCTCTTCATTCTTTTCTACCTAAAAGAATGAAATGTACCAATTATTTTACGAAGAAAGAGGAAAAAAGAAAATGGGAACAAATATGTTTGATGTGCTAAAGTTTTAGCTGTAATTTTAATGGGGCATTAAGGTATATTGCTGAAGAAAGAGTGAAGGTAACACGGGACTAACTCTTGGAAAAATAAGAAGAGAAAAAATGACTAAGAAGAAAGAAGTGGGATGAGGTGTGAGGTTCCTCAAAAATCTAGTAGCTTTTTTTCATTTTCTTTTTTTCCCCTTTTCCTTCCCCTCCTTTCAACTCCTCTTCCCTTCCTTATTTATGACAGCTTTGTTGCCATTATTCTATCTTTTCTCTTTTTCTTTCTTTTCCTTTTCCTTCCTTCCTTTCCCCTTCCCCCTTCCCCATCACACTTTCCCCATGATGAATATGATCATCAGTATATTTAAAAATATCATCAGTATATTTAAAAATATCATCAGTATATTTAAAAATATTTATATGTCATCAGTATATTTAAAAAAATCTACTAGCAATCTTTGAGAAATTGACCAAGAAAGCTTTTTGTATGAGTCAGGTTTTCCACTGCTGAGACACAACACCCAACATCCATAATTTAAAAAGTAGGAGAGGTTTAGTTCGGCTTACTGTTCGGGGGATTCAGTCCTTACTCTGCTGGCGCCTATGGTGAAAGGGTCTGGCAAAGGAAAGCTGCTTAGCTCACGGAAGCCAGAGGGCAGAGAACCAAGTGGAGGAGCTGGCAAGGGAGATATATCCCTCAAAAGTATGCCCCCATGATACAAACTCTTAAAGGAGCAATCCACTAACAAGAATCCCACCCACAAGGTCCAATCACCTTCCAAAAGCCCCACCTCTGGTGACCTGAGACTTCTGGGGGACATTCTAGATCTAAAACACAATATCCATGTAAATCTGATGTTTCAAACAAGTAAGGCTTCGGTCACGGAAGATGAAAGCAGAGTCCTGACCTTTGGTGAGAGTGTTTTGTGGCAGGAGATCTGTTAACATGGTGGTGAGGAAGCCTCACTCCCCACCTCTGTCTCAGCGAATAAGAACTGAACAACATGGGAACCCTGAGCCAACAAACCAGGTGATGGTACCTTCCATAATTCAACCTTCTTTGTTCTTCCACTTTTATGTTATTCTCGCTTGTAATCATAAATCGCTCCAGGACCATGACAGAGCTATCTGCACACTATCACCAACACGTGGTCTGTCTTCTGGCCAAATGACCCTAAACCTCTGTCCGTCTCACTCTCCTGTCTAAACAGAGTTCAATCTGGATATTGAAATGTACATTTCTGAAATCAAATTTCGACAGAAGTTCTTAATACGTTGTTCCGAGTATCCCTATATTTCCTAATAGTATTTTTCTCTGCAGTGCTTACACTGTAATTATCTGTTTTCCGGTGTCCTATTGAAAGAAGGTCCACTAAGCACAGATACTGTACTATATATCAAATGAGTCTCCAGAGCACACCACTGCCAAGGGCAGATAATTAAGGCTTTCTATCTGAGCACTTACAACAAGTACAAATAATTGTAAAGTAATCATTATTTTAACATGTTGCAATAATTATAGATAAAAATTTAAAAGCATTGTACATACTATGCACAATTAGAGAAATATTTAAAGAATTGCAAAAACAGTAATTTACTTTTAAATCATCTCTATCTTACACTGTAATTATATAGGTTTAGTTTTCCTCAAGTAGCAATGAGACTTTGTGAATTTTTCATTGCTTATTAGGAACATGTCCCTTATTCTCAGATCATTAACATGTCAATTCCTATTATTCTTATCCTGATTTATATTCATATCTCAGACAGAGAAGAGAAAGCTTTTTATTCTCCCCATATTTTGTGCCATCACCTGAATTATGTGAAATACCAAAATCGCTAGTCCTAGTCCTGGTCTTAGCTCTAGTTCCTGAAGCTTATTTCAGCAGAGCCCCGAACTGTGGCAAAACAGCTTTTTACCAAGGCTGAAATCATCTGCTGAAATCTGTCCCTTGGAGTGTCCGAGGTGTTGTCACCCTATTTCACATCACTGGATGAGGAAAGAAAACGCCTGAATGTGATTGGCCCACGTGCGCAAGAACGGCACATCAGCAGGAAGTCCTCCTTCTCATCTGAGGACTTCCTCTGACCTTTGAGATCTTCCAAAATAGAGCACAAAACACTGTCATTGTTCCAGCCCAGACAGGGTGTTCTGGCACCTCCTGAAGACTGACCTTTCCTGAAAAGATGACATCTAAGCAGATTTTAAGAGCGAGATATGATACCGATTCTGGTTGCTTTCATTAATGAATCTCTATACATAATTACTTCTACTGCAAGCCATTTTATATGCATAAAATATGAAATCTGCGTGAGTTTGCTCAGAACTGGAAAAGTGAGCCTAGACACAGAAGAGATTGAAGACTGAGCTCTAAGGGTCTAAGGAAGACTACAGAGGGGAGAGAGAGAGTGAGGCAAGGAGAGAGAGAGAGAGAGACAGAGAGACAGAGAGAGAGACAGGCTACTGTAAATACTAAGGAAACCAGGAGTGCATGATATTCCAGAAGATTAAGAGAAGTTTTCAAAAAGTAAGGAGTGCTCAACTCTGCCCTTTACTACCTACTATTCAAATAGTAAACACACTAAAGATGGGCCATAAAATTTGGTATCTGAAACTCAGTGGTAACTGTGATTGGTAGCTCTCAGCCTTAATTGCCTCATCTGAAAAATAGGGATAAGAACAGCACCCACCTCACGGAGCTGTGTGGAGGAGTGAATTAGAGAACAATACATGAAAAGCCCAGCAAAGAACCAGCAGAAAAGACGGGCTGCTGGTGTTTTTATTAGAGAAGATTGTGATCAGTCGGCCGGGATCACACACCTTAGAATATCTTACTGAACACAGGACACGTGACACGTATGTGAGAGAGATTTTGTTTGAGACAGAGTCCAGTATGAATGGAAACTGCAGGTGAGTAAAGCTCAGGAGGGAAGCTGGAACCAAAACCCACGAGGGAAGATCTAGCTTGGGTGGGGTAGTTCTCATCTCTAGGTAATGAGAACAACCTCAGATGACTGTGTTTTTATTGTACTTCACAACTGGAAACTGTGGGCTTGTTAAATATTAACTAAGACTGGTAAAACATTTGGTGAAAACCAAAGTTTATTAAGGACGAAGCGTATATAAAGGACAGCTATCTGAGGGAGCATGATGCCCACGTCAGAATAACATCCTTAACGTTTCTGTTGCACTGGCAGGACAGGTGACTATTGCTTTTGCACCTTATATGGCTCCCAAATTTTATACTCAGTCCTTATCAATGTGGTGTCTACATAAATAGCAATGAATTTGTGATACAGTTCCTGTGGCCTCTAATATACAAATTGATTCTCAGTTGAATTGTATAGTCCACAGTCTTCTGATTTCACAGATACCCTCTTTTTTTCTCCGCTCATCACATCCAAAATTAGCTCTTCGTTTCATGGTAAGTATGTTGAACGACGGTTTATCTTCCAGAGGAGCTAAAAGCAACTTGTTTTGCTACAAGTTTACCTTGATATTTAAATAAGGGTAGGAGCTCTCTGTGACTTCATGATTATATCAAAGTTAGTAAACAGAAATATATGAAGAATGCTTTATGACTGTAAACATTTGACTGAAAGTTTTCATTAATGCATGTATGAAACATTGTTTTCTCTGTAAGTTCTTAGAGTATTCACAGGCATTCCGATACCTTACATTCAAAGTTCATTTTCACTTCTTACCCTCTTTCATTTTTAAGATAATTTTTTTCTTCTTAAATTTTCTACTTTTCACTATTTGAGAAAAATGGTGAATTTCGGGAGCCTACCCGTATGCATTCTTTCATAGCCATTTTTTATGCTCACAGCTACCCAGGAAATTTAGCTGAGGAAGCAAAGCATGAATATTTTCATTGATATAAGTTCAACATAAATGAAAGCATCATCAAAAGATTAAAAGTAATACTTGGCTTCCAAGAACCCAGGGAGTTACAGCTAAACTTACATGCTCAAATACGTAGCTCATATCTTATTGATTTATTTCTGGGCAAGGTTTTCATTTTAAAATAAACTCCGACTGGATAAATGCAGTGAGGTAGCAGTAGGATAAATCAGTTTCGGAAACCGCAAAGTCACCTGGAGTTTATCTCCTCTACTTTTTCCCAACCTTCCTTTTTCTTTCTTTCTTTCTTTCTTTTTTTTGAATGAAAAAAATAAGACTGAATTTAGGGGTTGGAGATTTAGCTCAGGAATAGAGCACTTGCCTAGCAAGCACAAGGCCCTGAGTTCAATTGCCAGCCCCCCCCACCCTGCGAAAGAAAGAAAGAAAGAAAGAAAGAAAGAAAGAAAGAAAGAAAGAAAGAAAGAAAGAAAGAAAAAACTTAAATATTTTGGAAGCCTGTATATAGCTCAGTGACTACAGACACTAAAATTCCTAACGGGATTATGGGGAGTTGGCAATTCAAATGCCCTCCTTTTATACACACTGTGCATTGAACATTCCACATTCTTTTGCTAAAGCTGATCATTTCAAGGACATTTAAGAAAATGAAAATGGTTTTAATTTTTTTTAAAAACCAGAAACCTAATGCAAAGTAATTTACACCAAATTTTACTCAATCATTTTGCTAATCTAATGGAAAAACAATTCTTTCGTTTATATTTTTTTCTGCTTTTAAAAAGTAATTAACATTAGCATTGAAAATATTATAATCCCATATTTAGTGGCATTTTAGTTCTTGCCACCACTGACCCAGGGTAAGGGAACAGAATTAACTAAAATTCCTCAGCACCTCTCCCCAGGTGAGCGCATTGTCAGGTGTTCGAGAGCACAAAGAAGACCAAAAATTGGATTCATTCAAGTATTTCCAAGTGGGAGTTTACATCAATCATCCCAGTGTTGGTCAGACACAGATTCTGCAGAAAATTTTAGTATTTTCCTATCAGTTTGATAATTCGTTTATCAAGGAAATTCTTTTAAATTCAAGCAATGTTTCTGAATGATTTACTAAATTTAACCAACTTTTAAAAAAATTTAAACCTCATTTAAAGCAGTCCTCAGCTACTCAACCAGAAATATTAGCATAGTGCAAGTCATGCCTAGAGCAAAACTTTCGGTGTGATTTCTCTCCTCCTTCCAGAGCTACAAAAAGAACTTATACATATTCTACACATTCCACTGGGCACAGACTTCTACTTGGGAAATTTCAGCTGCAGCTCAAGTTTGGCCCATTTCTAACCCTTTACTCATGCCTGCTCTTTCCCCTCCTGGTTCACTTGTTCCCACTCTGGTTGGCTGTTTACAGTCCATGTCATTGCTATGCCCACCTTGGGCAGCTCAAAAGCCACGATTTATTTCTTAATCTGTATGTTCACACCATAAGAACAGCTCCTATGTTTGCTAAAAAGTGCTGAAATTCTATTTCACAGTTAAAAATTGTCATATTTTAACGGAAGATCCTAATTTCTCTTTATTTTTCTTATTTCCAGATTCAAGCACACACTCACTGCGTCCCCGCTCCACCTTCTCCACCTTCATTGCCTGTGGTCTTCACAAATGGCTGTCATGATAGTCTTTGTTTAGAAGGAAAACAGATTTACAGCTTCTCTGTGTGACCAAGTGTAACCCGTTATGGGTGTTTGTAGAGGCTCGAGGTAGTGACAAATTCAAACACTCTTAATGTCTTTACAGTACATCAGTTTTGTTTGTTTGTTTTTTAACGGTAAGGTTAAAAACACAAACAAAATCAACAAATTGCATGGTTCCTGACAGAATCCTACCAATAACAAACGAGTGGATAGATCTGTTTTGTCTTCTGTAAAGACCTGGATTCACCCGAGGACTGCGGGCTTCTTGACATTACAGCCGCTCTCTCTGTCCCAGCTGGGCCCGAGTGACATTCGCACCAGCAGCACCTGCGGATGCGTTTCCTCGGTACTTCTCAGGGCTGCTGCTTTCCTTCTGCCTTTCCAGCCCTCGCTCTCATTCTGGTACACAGTTTCCTTTCTGCTCTCTGCACTGCACCATTACTGTGTCCCTTGCTCTTTGCCTTAATGTCTCCTGTGGGTGCTCTTGTCTGACAGAAGTCTAGAAATTCCAGCAACAAAGTGGACACTTGGGCATTAAATGGCCAAACGGAGTTAGTGAAATGCGAGATTTCTGGTACCAGCTGCAGTCTCTGAAGACATGAAATATCTCATCTTTCAACCAAAGGTTTGTTTTCCTCACCAGTTATAGACCCTTTTCATCCGAATACAGAATTACATTCCTTCCGTGTTGTGCTCAGAAGTCATAGCCATATATATCAACGACAGGCAAACCCCTAGTGAGTACATGTTCTTCCAAACTATCCGAAACTACTTCCTACATAGACTCTAACATTCAGGGAAGGAGAATCTAGCCCACAACATTTCTGCTTGCAACACAATTTTAGGCCCAGATTTGTTATCTAGCCACTTCATGACACTTTTTCTATCACATTAAAAACCCAAGTGCTCTGTTCCAAAAGATGCTATTTGAATAATATTTCACAACCCTAAGGAGAATTTTGAGGGATTACTCGATTTTGAGGGATTACCCCGCACCTTTTTTTCAGATTTCACACATTATTTTCCCCAACAGTTAACTATCACATTAAAAAATACAATGTTTTATTTCAATCTTTTGAGGGAGGCAGCCATTCCTTTGGAATCTAGCACTGTACATTCACCTGCCACTTGTGCGCACCTAAAATAAAATCCTCAGGGTTCCACTTCAGTCCTTTTTATTCTTCAAAAGTAGAGCTTGCTAACGGGAGAAGGACATTTGATAAGCTTATTTGGGAAAACAATTCTTTTCATTGAATCCAGTTCTTGGAACTGTCCTCATATATTCTTCATTCCAAACTTTTTAGATGAAGTTATACCGTTCACAACTGACAACAGATGCCTACTGTAGGTGAACGTACTGATCTCAAGCACATTTTAGATTTTTGCTCTTACACTTCCCATATATCTGTCCTGTTACTTAGCATTCAAGAAATGATCTAATAAAGTTAATGATCCATGATTAAAGCAAAAATAAACTCATGTAATGGACCATCCAGTTCTCTCCCCTGTGCATGTAAAAAGGCATTTTAATGAACTAAATGAGTCTGAATATTTAAACTCTGAATAACCCTCATGAATTGTTCTCTGGATTTAAAGCAATATTCAATATACGACCAAAATTTTAGAGGCTTGGGTTCGATGGCTGCTTCCTGCCCGCAAAGTATTAAAAATGTCCTATCCAATCATTTCAAAAGTATACATGATAGAAGAGCTTTGCTGTAGCTATCAGAAGAAACATAAAAGAAATATATGAAAGGTTGACATTGGGATAATAAGAAATAGTTGGCTGCAAGACTTTTTTGAGTACATTATGCAGAAACTGACAGCCTTTCTGTTTGTATTCTATGAATGATCCACTAACTTATTCCTATCTTCCTAGTAAGAAAAATTATTGAGCATGAGGAGGTTGGAAAGTCTTAATACAGGTAAATTATAGCATCCCTTGACATTTTAAGGTGATTTCAGAGAAAACATAGTACTTTATTGACCGCATTAGAATTGACAGGACTAACCATAAACAAGGAATTGGAGATTCTTCTCAAGTGCCTGAGAAATTGTTAATCAAAACAGAGACCACTGATGACGTCACTGCCCTACAGTTTCCCATCTTGTGCTGTCACCATTTTGGGGTATCAAATGTAACCTAGCACATTACAGCAAAATGCCTTCCCTTTGATGTGAACCTGTGTTGTGGATGTTGTACTCTGTCACAAAGCAGCTCTTCATGTACTGTAACAAATTCTATCTAGATTCAAGTCTTTCAAGTTTAGATTATCATGCCCTTCCCCCAACCACTCCTCGAACCAAAATAGCTCCAGGTCCTCCTAATGCCACAGCAACTCTTCTAAAACTCCGGCGAACATTCTCTAGAGTGGGATTCAAACTGGACACCAAGAATCCATGTCCCCACCCATGAACAGGAAATGAAAAATTAAGTTCATCTAGAACCCTTTAGCTATGAATTAGGTCAGAGATCACATTCACTTTATTGTAGCAGCCTAGACAACATTGTTTTGTGTTTGTGTTGTGTTTCTCTGTGTTGAAACATTTCAATCATTTTCACCTGTCAAAAGACATTTTAAAAATTTACGCTTTCTCTACAAATCCTTTTTCAGTGGTTTGGGATTTTTGATCTCTTTCTTTCTGATTGTAGTGGACATCAATTATTTTGCATCTTCTACTCTTCACGTCCTGTGGTTATAGTATCTCTATTATTTGAGGTGAGCTGACCACATTTCTTTACTCATTGCTTTGGTTTCAATGCATGCCTTCCTGCTTTTTGGTGAAGACTGAGTGTAGCAGGTTTGGATGCCTCTGTCCCCTCCGAAATTCACATGTTAGAAACAATTGCCAAGGCAACATGGTTTGGGGATGGAGCCTAATCGGAGGGAGGGAAGTCATGAGGGCTTCGCCTTTGGAATGGACTAGTGGCTTAGAAAAATGCTGTGGGAATGAATTTGCTCTCTCTTCCACTAGATGAAAACACACCGTTCTGGTTCCCTGGAAGATGTGGCGATCGCACCTTCAAGGATTCAGAGGCCAACTGCACAAGACAACTTGAACTTAGACTTCCCAATCTCCCAAACTCCAAATTTAAGATAATGTTTGTTCTTTATACATTACCTACTCTAATTTTCAGGGTTTCTTTTGATTTCATTCTGTGTTGGGGGGCACTATTCAGTTGGGTGTTTTTTTATAGTGCTAGGGGTCAAACGCGGGCCTTGCACATGTTAGGCAAGCACCACATCACCTCCCAGCCCTAGTCCGTGGTTTTCTGTTGTAGCAGCACAAACACTAAGACAATACCACCCATCAGTTCTGCCTCTTGTTGGGGCAGCCCGAAAGTTGACCAAGTCAACATAAGAGCATGTGATTCAATCAAGGTACTTTCCTTTCCAAACTTCCAGGTAGGCAGTGAGATGGCATTCTCTTCTAGGGATGAAACTATGAAATATGAGTGCTGGAACTCTTGGCATTATGTTGCTTGTGTATACACACCTAGCCTGGGAAAATAAAACCAATATGTAATCAAAAGTAAAGATTATTCAGGTCATTTTCAGAATCTTGGTTCCAGGTGTTCCTGAAGCTTGGCTAGACTCAGGTTCTGCATGGATACATGACCTGATAAATTAATTATAAATACAAAAATCCTTTTCAACAAAACAAGTCCTCACTTATACATAGTTTGCTATCTAATGTTTTTACTTATTTCTCCATCTCGACTCTGTGTCCTGTATCATCTTTTACTGTTACTGTAGTAAATTACCCTAAAGTTGGTAATCTATGTAATATAAATTTATTATTTTGTACAGTTCAACAGGTCAAAAGACCAACATAAGACTCACTAGCTCAAATTGACATGTTGTCAGGTAAACTCCTTCCTGGAGACTGCAGGGAGAGTCTGTTTGCCTATCTTTCTAGCTGCAGACGCCCTCTGCATACCTTGTCCACAGCTCGCCTGCCCCGTCTTCAAAGGTAGCAACATCCGTGTCCCTGAACATCCTCTTGGAGTCATGTCGCCCTCTGACTCTGATCTCACCCGCTCTTGGTTCTCCTAAAACTGTTGCGATTAAGTTAGACTGACCTAAACAGTTTGAGACAATGTCCTCACTCCAAGGTCCTGAGTTTTAAACAAATGTGCAAATTTTGTTTGGGCACAAAACATAACATATTAGGGGTATTTAAGCGCACATAGCTTTGGGTAGGTGGCAGGATTATTTTGCCCTTGAGCAAAATGAGGAACACATTCCATTTCTCATGCTCTTCAGTTCGACAACACAAATGTCAGAGAGAAGAAACCAAAGAGACTCTCAACCATTAGCGGTACTCTTGCTAAGCAACATTATTAGGAAACTGCTTTTCATTTGAAATGACTTCTTTAAAATTGTTTTACCAGACAGAAAATTTCTGCGGGTTTTATCTCTTTTTCTGAAAACAGATTTGATGACCTTCACTTGATTTCCCCAGCAGACAGGCAGAATGCAATGTTCGAGAGGTGGAATGGAAAGTATTTCCACATCCACATCAGAACCCCGAAGCCCAAGCCTACTTACTACTGTTGACGAGTGTACAGAGTAAACATGGCACCTCGCTCTGTTTTACTAACCACCTTGTTTCCCTAAACTGCTGGCACAACATCAGCCAGAGCGGAAGGCCCTCCTCACAGACACTGTCGGACCGCAGCCCGACAAGCAGCCTGCACAAGGGTGCGCTTTCCAGGCTGCCAGGAGGCAGTTTTCAAGAGGCAGAAACTTTGCATAAAGAGAAAGCTGAACAACCACCCCCAAGTTTTAAAGTGCTTGTGGAACTATTCATTCCGTAATGATCTCATACTCTCTCTAATTTTACTGGTTTTGGTTTTCAGCAGAACTGTTGAAGATTACCATTCCGAGACAGGCAGAACGCGGGCAGATGCTCACGTTCTCACATGCATCTCTGCCAAGATATTTTTACATCTTTCTGCACATAAAACAAAATGAAGACATGCGTTATAGATGCATGTTACAAGCGACCAACCAGAAGAAGGGAGTTTATTGTATGTTCATTTCCTGGATGAAGTATTAAAATAATTCTACCTAGGAAAAATGAGCAGCACCTTCAAAATAAAAGATTCGCTTCTGGGGCCAACTTACAAAACATTCTTAATGGCCCAAACTCATGGAAATGGCAATGCGGGCCATCGCATCCAAATGTCATCTCTGCTGTTTCTAATTCAGTATAGACTTCATGCCACATCTACAGGTTTGGTGTCGGAATACAAAACGCTGCAACGGCTTACAGCTCGGTTGACGTTCATTCATCTACTGTGTGCATCAGAAAGCCTCATTTCAAATACAGCATGAAAGGAAGTAAGCAAATTCAGGAAAGACTTGGAACTAACTGCCACAAGAAAAAAAAACGCTCTGGAGCAAAATCTGTGAAATCATAGCCTTACCGTGGGAGAATTAGGCAGGTCCTCTGTGCTTTCTTCTGCTAGGCTGAGCAGGGTTAACTTGGTTTCCTTCGCTGACGGATGTTTGGGGGGCCGAGGTGGGGGGTGTGAGACAGAGCTCTGGTATCTCCGCATCATGTAGTACTGCTCCTCCGTGATCTCTTCTACCAGAGCCCTGACGACACACGATCCTGTGTTCCTGGACAGATTACTAACTAACTGAAAAGTCACATTCAAGCGGCTGACGGGAATCTCCCAACATTCCTCAGGGTCGGCAAAGTCGCTTATAAGTAGGTAAGAATCTGTGATATTTTCCTCCAACTGCAGTCCCGGGGTAGCAGCCAAAATGTCCTCTTCGAGGGATAGATCTCTCACAGACACCTTCACGTTGAAGGGCAAGCGGAACTGCTTAGAGAGCTCAGAAATCTGGTACTGTTTCTTGTCGTGAATCACCTCTACAAAACCTCCTTCCATGTACAAAGGGAGCCGTGCGGCCTCATAGGACTTCTTGAGGATTTTTTCACAGGCCAGGACATTCACTGCTGTCTTTCTTCCCTGGCAGAGGACTTCCGCAGTCTCTGAGTGGTGCACGAGATACTGGTCCCCAACACACACGGAGGACAGCTCCTCGTGAGGCGAGTGGCAGGCTTTGGTAGCCACCACGTGGAGGGACTCCTTCTTACTCTTAGCTATCTCCAGGTCATAGGCAGTTGGGAACTCCCGAGGTCGCCGCTTGAACTTGCCTTTGTAGCTACTGGGGATCAAGAAGTGTCTTTTAGGAAAATTGCTTCTAATTTCCGAGGCTAAGATCCTCGACGCCTGGTACTTCCTGTGGATCACAATGGTTTTCCCCGGCTGGAGCATATTCTGGGGCAGCCGGTTTCCTCGGGGCGCTTCTATGACCTCAGCCACGACGGGAAACTCACTCGCAGGCATTTCAAAGAGATCTTCTGTCGATAACAGCTGGAGAAACCAGTTAGCATCGCAGGACTCTGTTATGTCTTTGACTTCAACATCTAAACTGGGCAGAATGCGGACTATATCTTTCCGAACTGAAAAGAGAGGAAAAATAGACTGACATGTATGCACCAAAATGTTTGCTGTGTGACACTCTCCTGATGCTATAACATTTCTTTTTCTTTAGTTTTTATTTATATTAAGACATGTTAATAGCACATGATGATTACAGTCATCACGGGGAGTTGGCATATGTATATAACACGTCTTAATTCTTTTCGGAAAAGAAAGTATTCAGACGATCATAACATACTGTTTCCTACAGGTGAGTTTCATTTACTTAAATTTTAAGAGGAAAGAGATTATATTAAAAAGTGTACCTTGATTTAGTAAAATTGTCCATATGCTTTACACATTCTTTGGCCTATTAGTATGGTTTTCAATCTGTATATATGATAATAGATTTATAAGGTATTTTAAGGTAAATAAATGAACCTGACACTGGCAAAATAAAAAGGGTGGGGGGGGGAGAAAGGAATTGAAGTGTGTACATGTACCAGTCTTCCACTGTAAATGACAGTGAATATAGTAATCATTATGTACTGCAAACATGTGCTAATAAAAGTAACAAACAAACAAAAAAAGCCAGTATCTGTGAGGCCATGCTTATTTAAGAAAGAGACATTAGCCAGGGCTGTGGATCCCTATGAACTTCCCCCAAATCTTCCTCCTAAATGCCACCTAAAGGAAACCATCCTCTTGTTCTAGTGTTAACCACTCCTGTGTATATACTTACAGTTTTATGACACACACATGAATATAAGTACGCATGTGAATAGATGTATAAAAGTGGTATATGATATCACATAAGTCATGTTCTTGGGGTCCAGGCTTTCTTTGCAAAATTACTGAAGAAGAGTTTTAGTATTCCAGACAAGATTCTTCATGTAAAAAGCCCACATGTATTTTTGGGGTGGAGGGCTGCTGGGGATCAAACTCAGGGCCTTGCCTTGCTGGGCCAGCAGTCTACCACAGAGCTAAATCCCCAAGCACAACATGTATTTTCTTTATACAAAATCTCATCTAGTGGGGTAAACAATATTGCAAATTCATGAGATATAAAATACTTAAGATTAGTGTACTGAAATGGTTACCAAAATGCAATCTTTTCCCAAAGTCAAAGTTATTTCTTTTTCCACTGGTGTTGGGTTATTCCAGACAGAAAAAGAGGGGTGCCAGAGGGGTCATGGCCACTCAGGGCCCTCGACATAAAGACAGAAGTTTATGAATGTGATCCTGAAGATAAGTGAGTCACTATATTATTTCCTATAATTCTCAGGGACGACAGGACGATAATTCTCATGTCCTGAAATCATGAATCTACTCTTCATCTACTTCCCATATTACATAAGGTTATATGTTCATATTAGCAGGATTTTATAATAGTTTGTATGTTTCTGATGGCTTTCTAACATAAGCTTTATTGCATTTTACGATCTACTTTTGTTTCTAATATCTCTAGTCACTGTCAATATTCCTTCTTCTGTGTCTTTGAAAATGAACAATTTGGAAAACTTAGAAGACACAATTCATTGTTATAAAACATTACTTACATTATTGCTCTTCGTACCATTAACTCTATGCAACATCTGAAATCTTTTACTCTGTAAACTGTACCGTATCATATAGTCTGTGTAATAAAGTTGTAAAGACACAGCACAAAAAAGTATCATCTTATTGTTTTGAGAACAAAAATTGATATCAGTGTTGCCTATAGACTGAAAAATTGTAAAGATGATTTAATTTTCTTAGAAAAAATAGGACTGGAAAAGCTTTTCTTAGTCATTTTATTTTATAAAGTTTAGCACATCCTAAGTTGCTATCACAGGCTTCCCTGAAACCTATGGCAGTTTTAGAAACTAAATTTTTGTCACTTTGATCAAATGAACTAACCTGAATAGCTCCAGAGCTAGCTCTACATAGGCATCCTAAACTCATGCCACTCCTTGAGTCCAGAGAAGAACTAGAGATTGGTAAAAACAGATCCCATCAAGACTTTCTGGGCCACGACCAAGTAGGATTCATCCCAGGGATGCAGGGATGGTTCAACATACGCAAAACAATACATGTAATACACCACATCAACAAAGTCAAAGACAAAAATCACATGATCATCTCAATAGATGCAGAAAAAGCATTTGACAAAATCCAACACCC
>PVJO010004545.1:55532-108200 GCA_004026905.1 Hystrix cristata | reverse complement strand
ACTGTCTCCAGAAACCAGAATTCTTAAAACTAAAGGCATAAGCCAAAAATAAGAACAAAACGAGCAAAACAAAAACTACGATGTTACGGATGGGTGAAAAATATGAAACAAATGGCATAAGGTGTTTTGTTACACTATCATTTCAATGTTTGTGAATATTTGAAAGTATAATGAAAGGATTTTTAAAAAATGAAATGGTATGAAGTCCTCCTTTCACACATAAACACCGATGAGAAAAATAGGGCTTTTTTCTAGTGTTTCAAATGAATGTCTGCTAAGAAGATAAGTTGAAGTGAAAAAGGTCCCTCCTTCAGCCTACCAGGGCACCTTTAAGGGCACAGTGCACCTATGTTTTAACAAGTCCATACCCTGCACCCCAGCTCGTGTCTAGAAGGGGAAAAAATTAATAGCAGGGGAATTAAATGGCTACCAATCTGTGAGCACCCAGTCCCTAATACGTTTATTGATTTTGGGTTCCAGTGTAGTGCTTGAGCTGTCTCTATCCATCAAACTTTCCACACGAGGACATAGATCATCCTGGAAGGGGAGAGTGGTTCAACTTCTTGGGCTGGAGTTGGAAACATGGAGGCTGTGGGTTCCAGTCCATGCCCCATGCAGATCCATGTGGGACTTTGAGCGGCAAGCTGTTCACTGCTTTAGTGTCCTTCATAAAGGTAATATCACAGAGGGACTGCCGAGCAGAGTACTTACACAGAGGATGGATTTTCAAGCCACAAAATCAAGGGACAAAATGACACCCTACGATTGGCGTGAAACACACACACGCACACACACACACACGCAAGCACACACACACAAGCAGTTCTTCCTCATTTTCAGATTACTTCACATGTCAAAGGAGATCAGGGTGGGTGGGTGCAAGCTGCAAGAATACATCATATCATCCAGAAAGACACTGAGGCTTCCTCAAGTGGAACCACAACACTTCATGCATGTGGATGAACAGGGAACTTCTCTCTGCCCTTCTTTTAATAAAACTATTCGCCCTTGTGAAAGGTCCCGACAGTGAGGAGATTCAGGAAATTATAACATTAAGAGGTAATTAGTAGAGATGTATCTCTAAAGGAAGGATGGTGATTAAAAATTCAGTGTAAAACATTAATGCCATTTGTGAGGGGGTGAGGTGGTAATTAAAGCAGTCATCGATCTAAGAGCTGTGTGATCACTGTAGAGTCACAATTATCAGCTAGAAAATAAATTCCTTTTGGTTGATGTTAGCAGGCTAGCCACACCCGGGGAAGTTATAAAAAGTTACCAAATCACATGCTTTGTACCAAATCAGTCCCATTGCTTGCAACATGGTTGATGTTGAACCAGGAATATTTCTTTTCTTCAGTGAACAAAGTTAGTTTTGAGGAAGGTATTTGGCAATGTGTGTTATGAGTCTTGAAAATTTTAACAGTCTCTGACCAGTAACCTAAGCAAGTAGCAACATGGCCAAACATGTAAATATAAGGATATTTAATGGACCATTGTCTATAGATTTAAAAAAAAAGCATGGAAACATTTTTTGCTTTTTGTAATAGTACATGAACTGAAAAAGTTAGGGTTCCTAAACATAATGGAATAGTATGTAGTCATTAAAAATGGTTGGTGAGTGTAAATGACTACTGACCTGGGAAGTAGTCTGTACTTTGGACTATTAACTAATAGAAGCACCACTTAAAAAAAATATATATATATAGTATTACTCAATTATGTAAAGAAGTATTTGTTTATAATAGATATGAATATATAAATGACATACACATGGTTACAATGTATACCATATATATCTGTTTTATGTTTAGAGATTATATGTCTGTATACACATATATAGTAAATAAATTTTATATGTATATAAACAAACATAATTTCTCCTATTACCATATTTTACTTTATAAATTATATTTTATTTTGTATAACTTAGTTTATTGATATAGCATGGCATAAAATATAATTTCTGAATTTGTAAATATCTCTGGATGGTGAAATTATGGGGTAAATTTTTCTCTAGGTTTCAAATTCCCAGGAGTGAGCGTGTGTTACTTTTACTGCACGATGTTATCACTACTTTTTAAAACACTATTAACGCCACAATGAGAAACAGTGTTGTAAGGTCCAGCTGCGATGGAACTCCCTCGAATTTGCCCTTTGCCATGTGTGTATCTGTATGCGTCGGTGTGTATGCGTGTTTAATGTCAGAATTTAGCAAGACAGTTTGCAGCTTCAGCGCCACAAAGCCAGTTCCACTTGCTTAAGGAGAATATGCCTCGTTCTATGCTGTGGGCAAAACAACTATGTTTAAAGAAAAACAAGCAAACCTCAGGTCTGTCGTGAAAATGAGCCATCTGTGGCAGCCGTGGCGTTTTCTCAGCCTAATAGCACCTTTCATACTGAACTCTTGGGCTTTTCTGGGCGCTTCTGTCAGCTGCGGGATGGTTAGGTACATTTGTAGAGATACGTTGGTATCCGCTCGAGTAGCAGGAAGGCGTGCGTGTGTCCGGACTGTGGGGCACCAAGTGAGGTCTGGCGGACGCTGGGGTTTGGCTTGCAGAGCGCCACCCGGGGCACTATTTGCCGAGCAGCACCAGGCTGTGGCAACACAGATGCCCCGTCATTACTGGGCTAACATTTCGGGGACAGGACTCTTGTCTCCAATCAACATGTTCTGGAAATAGGGTAGAGTGGTGGCAAAAACTGGAGTGGTGACAGATAGATAGTAGGTACGTAGTAATTCTTACTTTAATAACTGTAGGATGAACGGACATTCGATTCTCCTCTGAGAGACTGGAAGATGGACCTCTCCACCTGGCTCTTTTTCGGTGAGGGGCACTACAAGTCCTCTTACTCGGGAGAAAGTATGGATGGGAGATAGCTGCACAGGGACACATGGGAGACTGAGCAGCCCAGTGATCTTTGGTTCCTCCCATACATGAAAGCAAACACTTGCCATCCCTGGTGTTATCTTATTGATGTCATTCTTGTGGAGTCCCAATTTGACTTGGTCCATCTAAGAATTAGAAAGGCAGGTTCACCACAGGCTTCTAACTATAGCAGGAGAGAAATGGGAGCAAATTTCGAGGCCAAATGGTAATAGAGTCTCCTCTATAGTGCAGGGCCTTCTCCTTTTAGAGCCATTTTTCTGACGCTCTGTTTCCCCACTCACTTGCATCTTTGGAGTTTGGATTTTCGGCAGCCTTCCCCTAGATGGAAGGAAGCTGGAAGTGACTCCGGCTAGACTTCCTTGGCTTTTCTGTGTTACTTTGTACATCATCTAGCAGTTGAGATGATGATTCATGGAGCAGTTCTGGTCTTCTCCCTCTGGGGCAGCTGGAGAAATCCATAAAAAGGTCTAAAACAAAACCCAAGTCTGCTTGGCTAGCTTGGCACTTCCACTTAATAGTGAAAAATCTCTTTGGCAGTCCACGAACGTATCCCTTCTGGGCCATCTTTGTTTAAACTTAATATTTCCTGTATTAAATCTGATAACAGTCATCACGAGGAAAGTTGAATGCTAAAGAATTCAGAATCAATTAGGACTCCACCAGGAAATCAAAACCTTCTGTTAAGCTGTAAAATGCTCTGGGATGAATTGGTGTCACCTGATAATATTGCACCAGAGATCTATTGTAAAGCCGGATACTCAAGGCCAAGTGTCTCTTCCCACAAAAGCTACAATCCCCTCACCACATGGAGTGTATCAGCGCTGGAAGAATAGAAGTAATGAGTGATTATACAGCACCTTAAATGACGGTGCTTTTCACTAATATTGGTAGCAAAGATCCTTCATCTTTGTGACTACTCGCAGCACTGTCAGAAGCAGATTCTACAGTGACAATGGGAAGGCGGGGCTTCCCTGTGGCCAGTCATGAGTGTCTAATAGCAGGGCTCATCTTCTTCTTTTTAAGTGTAATTCCAAGATCAGTAACTACAGATTAAAGTAACTTCAGGAATGCCCACAGTGAGGATCAGGGGAACTTACTGTGGCTGAGCACAAGGTCAAGGCCTTTTAGGCAGTCATGTACCTTGTTCTCAGGTAATGGCAAAACATTTTACCTTTAAATCAGTGGATAAGCAGAACTAAGGCAGAAATAAGCAGAAAAAATGACTCAAAATTCCCAACATGCCATAAAGATTATGGTAAGAATACAGTGGCCCTGTTTACAGGCACTGTCCCATCCCAGAAAGTTCCAGAAAGACAGGTTTAGGAGTAGCAACAAGGCAGGTGACATAATTCTGAGTCTCCCCAGAGTTAGGAATTCTGATAAATGAACAAATAAGGCCATGAGAAGAAATTGCACTTCTATTTGAAAAAGAATAGTCAATACTTCCTCCAGCATCACTTGGTAATCATGAGTTGGTGGTTTGTGTGTGCTTGTGCGTGTGTGTTGGCACTTCCGGTTTTGGTCTGCTTAGTAGATCAAAGAAGAGGAGGTGCAGATGAACAGCTCGGAGGCAGTAATGGCTGAGCCTTGTCCGCCTTTCCTGTGTTGAGGCCCTTTGTTAGCTCTCACTGACTGCTTTGAGGTGGGGCCAGCTTTTCCTCTAGTGGGCCAGACTTCACTTTTGTTCATGCTTCTAGGAGGGACTATTTGGCTAACATGAAACTTTGCCAGGCTTTGTTAATGGGGCAGACATGTTGTTTGGAGCCAGTGGGTAATTTTACTAGGATCTAGGTGGTTAATTCCATTGCCAGGTGTGTTGAACTGTCTACATGGTCAGTTTGGTGTGTGCTCACTTGAAATACATACAGAGCACACTGCAGAAACACCTACATGCTCTCGACTCAGCATGCAAGCTGTTAGCAATCTTCTTTACATTACCTGAGGCCCACTCCATCACCCCTTTCACTTAATATGATAGATTGCAGGACGTAATATAGAAAAATGTACTGTGTGAGGCATATAAACTCACAGAGCATATCGGATTTAATATATAATGCACAGAAGCCACTCTAGAATACATAGTCAAAAAGGCTGCAAGCTGCTGTATTGAGACTGTGCCCAGTCTGGGAGAATAAGGCAGGTTTCCACTGCCAGAAAAGAGCATACTATTCAATTTCTCATCCAGTACAGGGCATAAATAAAACATGGTGTACAGTAGTACCAAACTGCATGAAATGATTTCCCTTAGTACGTAAACTTATAGCACCCCAGTTTTTACTTCAAGTTGAATTTTCCCAGGTCTCTCAGATGGCAACAGGGAATTAAATGACCTTCTGTAGCAGGAACTTCCCACTTAACAGATTCCAGGGCTCCACTGGGCCTTACACTAATGGACAAGCATTAACCATCTTGGAGCTCCCTAGAACTCCCCGGAGATTTGCGAGCTGAGTTTCTGGATCCCTCCAGAGTCAGGAGTTGACAGGCAGTTGTCAGTCAATTGAAAATTTCTTAAAGAGATACCCTGTTGCAAATAAAAGTGCTCAGTGTTTATAATGAGAATAGATGATTGTGCCAACATGAATGTGATTTAATAAAAACATTAACCCAGTAGATGTAGTCTTCAAGTCTAACTATCTGTATAGATACGACATGTGCATTTCCTCTTATTTATAGAGAACAATTGATCAATTTTGTTTGGTAGATTGAGACAACAGGCAATTCTGCTTTTATAACTGTACATTGGAATGGGTAGCTTTTAGCTATAGAACTCCTGAATTCCTGTGAAGTTTTGTGGAAATTGGATAACTAAAGATGTACTGTAAAGTAAATTCTAAACTATATTAATAGTATTGTTTCCATGGAGTTAGGCAGGCTACTGGAACAAAAAGAAGACAAATACCAGAAATTTCTGAGATCAGTTTTATCTTTGTTCTTGCATCATTGTTGCAGGCAATTTCTTTTTAATTTCTTCTCCCCATAATAAGTGTGGATGGAGAGCTTATGCCTCACGCGCGGGATCCATTGGTTAGAGTTTGGGCGCAGCTCTTTGTCCAGGGGGAAGACAGGAGCACTTTCCTCCGGGTTTATGCAGAAGTGGTTGATTATGCTATCGAGCAGAGCTCTCAAATTCATTCAAACCTCCTTGTGGAGTCACAGGCTAAGAGGGAATTTTAAGTGGCTACTGTCGTAACTCTTTAATCTAGGCAGCTGGGGTACAATGTCGTTCACCCTTCATATCACAAACTCTTTGTCATTCCTGGCTCTAAAATATAGGAAATAAATATTGACTGGGAAGAAAGGAATTAAAGAAGGTCCTTTCAAATCTGGACTTTCACTGGCACGGCAGATAAAGGATGTAAATGAAGACTGAACTGCTGATCATTCTTCTGACTTGCTGATAACACCAGCCAACAGAGTTGCTTAATTAAATTCATGGCCTTTATATGGTCAATTCTTACATTCTAAACGTCTCTCAGCTTTAAATTTGGAAATAATTTCAGATTTAGACAACGTTGCAAGGCTAATGGAAAGAATTTCTGCATATCCTTCACCCACATTATGTTGACTTTTTATCACTTTTTAAAAGATATTGTTGTTGGTGTTGGGCATATACACATATTATTTTTCTGATCCATTTGAGAATAAATTGCAGAGAGAAAGAACCTTTACCCTAAAATACTTTTATATGGTATGCACTAGGAAAGAGGGCACTGTCTTGTATGACCATGGTAAAATTATCAAAATCAGGAAATTAATGTTTATAGGATGCCATTATCTGACTTACAGATCTTATTCAAATTTTTCTTATTGTCCTAATAAAAATATCTTTACAACAATAGAGAAAACTTCTGGTCCAGGATCCAAGCTAAGATTATGCATTACAATTAGTTATTATGTCTCTTTCCTCTCTTTTAGGATGGTCCTTTATTCTTTGTTGTTCATGACCTCATCACTTTTGTACTGTCTCTTAAGTCTGTGTTTTCTCAATATTTCTCTATTAGCCAAATGCCTCTTAAAAGAAATTTTCAAAGGAAAGATGTGGAAGAAATTCTTATTTTTCTTAAAGTATGTAGTATTGTCAGGGTACAGAGCGGCAAGGTGTCAAAACCAGAGCGTGAACAAATCTAGTCAGAGTATAAGCTAGAAACAGGGCCACCCATAGGACTAACTTTATAATTGGGGCTAAAATGGTTCCTGTGTCACACACTCCCCTGGCCTCAGAGCAGTACCTGGAATTGAGCATCCTGCCAAGACAATAAAAGCACAGCTCCTGAGTATGGATACCTGAGTTTAGCATTTGGTATGAAATGCATAATTCACAGATGAAGGGCACTGTATATGTGCTTTGGTTTCTTGCATCACCTTTTATTATCTTAAGACTGAAAAGTTAATAACCCAGTGTGTAATCATGCCGTTATCAGTTTACACTGTTGTAAAGCCCATTCAAATGATGATTACATATGTTAATGAGTGTCGTTATAATGCACTACACAGTACATTACCTTCAATAAATATAATTGTTTATGCACTTTAATGAGGGTCTACAATGCCCCAAAACTAATGGTATTGACTGAATTGTGATTTATTGCTCTAAAACTTTGCCATTAGGAAAGGAAATCTTACAAAACCTTTTATGTTTACCTAACTTTCTTTCGCCCCCTAAAAGCTGCCACTCATCTCTCCTTCCTCCTATTACAAGAGGAAAATAGCTCCAAGAAGCTTCTACAATGTTCCTTGACAGTGCTTTTCTCAGCCTGAAGAAGCAGGAGGTGGGTTCATTGAAAGGGCTTAATGAAGATCATTATGTTTACCCCTTAGTAAGGTTTAATGCATTATCTGGCAACAAAACTGATACCACGTCAGAATTTTGGCTTCAGATCAAATAACAAGGAATGAAAACATTGTTTGTTAAACTCCACACTAGGGATGGAAAATAAGGCCAAGGACGGGATTTGGCCCAGGACCTGCATCAGGCCAGGCAAGGACAGAGCAGGGTAAGTTGTCTGCAATTGCGTAGACCAATGGCTGGGGACGAACAGAGAGTGGTCGGCTCCCATAGTCCTTTCTAATTCCAAAAGCTGCTTTCTGCCTTTCCGTAGAACCTTTCTACAAGGAAATAATTTAGTCTCAACTTGACTATGGACCTAAAAAGGATCTTTATGTCTGGTAAATAAAAATTAAAAACTTGTTGTATATGATGGATACTTGGTTTTTAATATTAATACGGAGACTAAAAACAAAGACTGGAATCTCCAAATGGTCAACTGTCACCTTCCATTTGGGCTTTTGTTGTCTTTGTGCCTCTAAGCAGCTGGACAAGCTCTAGCCAATGTCCTCTGCATTACAGTTCTAGGAATTACTGGCCAAATGTACAAATGTGGAAGTCCCTGCTCCTAGGCCGAACCCAAAGCCAAATACACTTATGGCAGTCATGGCCACCACTCATTCCCACCTAAGCTATAGAATCTCATCTCATTTGGAGGACTGTCTACTCCCCAGTTTTAGTGTGCATATTAACCAGCTGATTTCCAGCTTATCTACGCACAGAGTGTGCATCCGAACAGTAATTGGTGTGTGATCCATTGCCCTCTGCTGGCACACCCTTCTGCCCACGGGTGACACAGGCGTAGCTCCTGGTGCAGAACTTGCCCTGAAATCACTGGAAATGGAGTTCGGTCACTTTTATGTACAAATGTGCATGTAAGGTCTCTCTCTCTCTCTCTTTCATTTCCACAGCATACTACCTGAAAGGGTTTGGGGAGTCTTTACGGAAAAAATAAATCTGTGAAACTTAAAGAAGAAGATTAATTCATCTAGATACTCTAAACACCTGGTAGAAATGACAGTGGGGGATCTGTAGTAGCATTTTGAAAGGACTTTTGGAACAACAGCAGTTTCTTAAAGCAGATTCCCAGGATGGAAGGTAACCACCTGAGAAACTTTCCAAGGCTTACAATGCTGTTCCAAATAGTTTGAAAGTCAGTTGTTTTGGGAAAAAAAGCTGACATTGAGATGCAATTTGTGGTACGATCTAATTAATTTTTTTGCTCCTAAGAATAATTTATTATTTACACTTCTTATTATATATGTATTTTAGCTTCATTAGTCTGCAATGCTGGAAAAAATTATACCTTCAAGTCCTATTTATCAAATTAATGATGCAATTTCATAGTGACACATTCCACATTCATTAAACCAAGTACAGTAAAAATGCATTTAAATTAGATTAGTGTGATGTAATAAAGATTCCAGTGTAGGGGGATATTCTAGCTGAAGGGAAATGTCCAGACTGAGTTGAAAGCAACATTGAGATAATGCTTCAAAATTGATTTTGACAATGGTTTAAGTGAAAGGATTAGTGACCATTACTCTCCGCTCTGCCTCTACTTAGCTGTTGTTGTGCTTTTCCATGACAGAGGGGAGAAAGACTTGAAGACATAGTGTAGTCCTACAGTGAGGCTCTCAAACTTTGCTTAGCCAAAGGCTATGATGGTAACTTGTCTGAAGCATCTAGGCTGTGACACATTTGCACATGATACAAATACATACCTGTCATCATCATTAACTGCCTTGTATTTGTGGATGATAAAAGGCACCATGGAAGCAACCACTAAAAATTATGTCGATGTGCACATTACTTCTTTTTGCAATAATTAAGAGAGAGTTCTGTATATTATAGTGTATACTACCTCCCAACATGGGCAGGTTATATTTTTAGGTTAAATGTTGGGATACCCACATTTGAGGATGTTCCCTCTTAAATACACAAAATGCAAACATTTACATAAACACTCTAAAAGAGCACGCACTCATATAGATATGCTGTGCCATTATGTTGCGAGGCTCTGAGAGACTTTTAAATGGTCTTCGTCTTGAGTTTAACACCCCACCTAATGTAAATTAGTGCTTAATAAATACTTTCAGGATGATGGGGACACTGGGGATTAAGTGAGGCAATGTATAGCGAATGTGCTGGCATACTAAAGACATTTACAACGTCAACTAAATATGAAACTGAATCCGTGAGACTAGGAGGCTTTGTACAGAAACCCTAGTACAAGTATCAAGATGGGGGAAAGGGTGGTGTTGTTCTATAAAATACTTCTGTAAGTTTTTCCTTAGTTTATTCTAGGCAGTTCTGACTAATGGACCTGCTATTTGAAATTAGGAGACGGCAGTAAATGATAAGGGTGGGAATTCACATGACTTAGCCGCTTGCTCTTGGAGCTAAGGGGAAGAGGAAGAGTTGCAGGAACATTCTGGCCCTAAGTGGATTTCTCTGAGTCTTGGTGATGGAAGAATTCCAAGAGAAAAAAGACCACAAGCCTCTCCTGGCCTAGGCCAGTGACAGCACCAGCCATCTTGCTTCACTCAAAGAGAACAATCGATGAGAGAATCACAGAAAAGAGATGAAAGTTAAGGAAATGAATGACATGAAGATGACATAAAACGTATGTTGCTAGTTTTAGGAGGTCTGTACAGGCCAAGGAGACCAAGGAAACATAGACTTTATAAGGCAGAAAAGAGCAAACCGTATTAGAACACACTGAAACATGACCAATACTTAGTCTGCATAATACTAAGAAGTGTGATGGATTGGCCCCTGTCTGGGGAATTTGAGGCCAATTTGAATAATCGAGGCTAATTTAAATAATTGAGACAAATATCTCTGGTGTGCCCGGATCTTACAGAGTGACCACGGACAGCTGACTACTCCTGTAAAGAATTGCCAGTCTCTCACTTAGTGCTGCTTTTAGAGGTCCTGGGAACCTTTTCTCTAGAACCAGCATTCAGCTATGTGTTAATAGCCATCTGCAGTCAATACCAGTCTACAATCATTCCATGCCTCTGGTTTTTAGACTTCAAATTAATACTGTTAAATGAGGGAGAAGCCGAAAATTCTTTTTCTTTTTGGTTTAATTTTGCACCTCTTTTTAAAAAACTATTTCATAAATTATCTGACTAGAATTAACTTTTTTGGGTGTACAGATTATATGAATTTTAATAAATGTATCAATTGGTGCAACTATCAGTACAATCAACACGGGGACCTTTCTTTCTCCCACCTCAACAAAAAAGTTTCCTTGTATTATCCCTTTATATCTCTTACCTCGATCCCATAAAAACCATTGATAATGTTTGCCCCATCCCCACAGTTTTCTGTTATTAAGAATGTCATAAAAATGTAATTATATAGTACACAACCTCTTGAAGCTGGCTTTTTTATGTAGACTACTGAGATTTGAGACTTATAATAATGAATTATGGGTTTGATATCTATCAAGTTTCTACATATATCAAAAATGTGTTCTCTATTATTGTTGGACCTGTGACTGACAAGTATTTACTCACAGTCTACATGTTGTTGTTTCATTCCTTTAACATCGACCTACTTAGACCAAAGTTTTTAAATTTATGAAATTTTTCCAACAAGAAGTGTAATTCAGAGGATATGTCTACTATCCGGCTGCCTAATTTCAAAGTCAAGAAGGTGTCCTTCTCTATTTTCTTCTAGAAATGTGTAGTTTGTTTACACTTGGAGGTGTGGCCCAAATTGTGTTAGTTTTTGAATAAGAGGTGAGCTTTGGGTGAAAGTGTATGTTTTGTATATGGATTACAACTTTTGGGTGTTATTACTTATCCCTACTCCTCTCTAGCATCTTTATGACTTGTACCCCCTCTCCCATTCTCACCTCGCCACCCAAAAATGTTATCATTATTAATTTAGGGCGGTTTCTTCTGATTGATTCATGTGTCTGAAAGGTTGATATTTCCTCATGAGAGATTAGATTTGGGATCCATTGTAGTAGTCTATTATTTGGTTTTTGGCCCACAAGTAAAATAATTTCTATAGCCTTCTTTTAGTTGGCAAACTTTGTGGTAAAGGGTAGCTTTAAGTAAACAGGATGAGGAAGTAAAGTAGGTAAGCAGCAGTCAACTTGTAAGCACAGAGCATTTAAATCTTTAGAACACAAGTTCCTACAAGTTTCATCAAAAGTAGGATGCAGTCAGTCTAAGTCCCAGATGTACTAATGTTTCACAAAATTATATTAACTTTTTTGCAACTTGTTATTTCTAACTTTCTGTAAACCGAAACACTTTTAGCTATTTAAATTAAATATGGTTTTGCATGGGAGGGTCCTATGGTGGTCCAAATGTTCTCTTGGGTCTTAGGGGCAGTTTGCTTCCAAGTTACCATGTGTGTAGTCAGTTTTCCCAATGCTGGACAAAATACATGACACCCACATTTTAAAGGAGGAAGGCTTATTTGGCTTATCATTCTAGGGGATTCACTCCATGGTTGAAAGCTCCAAGCAGGAATGTCATGGCAGAAGAGTGTGGCAGAGCAAAGCTGGTCAGTTTGCTTGGAAGCAGAACAGAGGAATAGTGCAAGAGAGGAAAGGGGCCAGGACTCAGATATGGACCCCAAGTTTATGCTTCTGTGACCCACCCACCCAGACATACCCAGATCTGTACTTATGAATGTGCTAGGCATCTCTTAATCCAGTCAAGTTGACATATCACCATTTACAGTCACACTAGGAGAAAGAGCTCCCTTGGCATGGTTTCTAACATCTGGGCTTGAATTCACCTCTGTCTCCCCTACACCTTGTCCATACTTGTGACAGTTAATGTTGTACCTCCTGCTGTGTATTTTGCTCAGATTTACATGCTCAACAGTCATGACCGATTGACTTAGAGCATAGACAATAAAAGTTTAATGAATGGGCTTGAGGCCTTGACTGTTTGTTTCATCTTTTTAAAAAAATGTTCTCCTGTTTAAGACTAGAAGCTTTAAAAAAATAGAAGAAAGGACAGTGTCTGATCTTAGATTGCTGAAAAATAATATTTCCTACTTCTGTTCTTATTAAGCCCTAAGACCCAATACTAATTTTCTCTGTTACAGAAAAGATTTGGTCTGAATATCTGTGAGAGGGACAATGATAAGAGACAAAGAAGCTGAAAGTGAGAACGCCAGTTCTCACAGGTAACTTCAGGGCTTGGAAACAAAGGTGTTTCACAAGAGATTTGGAGAATACAGGTGCCCTGATTGTAGGGAGGGGTGTCCTTTGAAGCAAGAGGCTCCCTCAGGTAAAATGAAGAAGTCAGTTGTCAGCCCAGCATGGAACTATATTTCTTCCATTCTGGCCCCTCTTGGACCTCTTTCTTTGTCTGTTGCCTGCTAGGATCTAAAGTGATAAGGGAATTAAAGTTCTTCTTTCTCTACCATAGCCTGCCCTGATCTCAGGACAATAGTATGTAAAGACTTGGCAAAGCGCTCTAGAAATCACACAGGTCATTTATCTAGACTGAGTTTAAATTTAATGTTCAAGATACATAAAAGTTTACTATTGTAACCACTCTAATGAGGCGTGATTTCTCCCTGTGGTTCTGGGGGAGAATGTTCTGGCAGTTTTCCCCCAGTGAAATGTCAGAGCAGGTGCTTAAAATAACTAATACATCAGTTCTCAAGCTTTAGGAGGTTTTGCCCTGATCCTAGACAAGTGACTACATTTTTGTATGCTTCAATTCCCGCGTCCAAACAAGGGCAGACGCTGCTCGTTTGCCCCATGTGATTAGCACAGAGAAAGCTATTCAAATGATTCTAAAGTATTTTATAAGTGCAAGATGCTAGAAAATGCCAGTTAATGGCAATATAGTTCCACCTATACAAAGACAAACATTGATGGAAAAAGATAAAAGAACATCATACCCCTCAAAACAATAGGGGAGGAATTCTAAAATGTTTACAGCCAGAGGCTGAAATATTTTCACCAGGGAAAAGACAAAGAAAAATACAAATCAGCTACTTCCAGTTTCTGCTTACAATTTAGAGAGTTGGGTGCATCATTCACACCCGTGACAACACAAACATATTGGACAAACCTCAGGTTCACAGCTTCTCACAATTCACCGGAGACCTGGGGTTTTTCAGTTTTTTGGTAACTTTGGGAAAGACAGAATCCCAGCGTTTGTTTTCCCGAAGCAGATACAGACAGACACAAATAAGAAATTTCATCTAGATTGTGGATGAACTGGTAGAGACTGAGTGTGTAGGGATGGGGGGTAGGGGGTGGTGGGTGTTTATAGCTCCATGGAGCCACAGATAAAGGGAAAGCTTGTACCGACATGTAGCATCCTCTCTATAGGTGCGACAAAAATAGATTGGAGACAGACCAAAGAAACTGTTTCTGTGGGATAAGTCTGAGGGACAGCAGTTGCTATGAGATAGACACAAAACCAAAGCTTTGCACTAGAGAGAAGGAGAAAGAAACACTGTCACCTTTAGACCACTGAAACTAATAGAAGTAAGTAAAAGTTACCTTTTTCTCCTGGGGGAGGGAGGGAATCATGTGCAGGACATAGCGCAACAGCTGAGGCAAGAACCAGAGCATAGAAGAAAGCTACGCTCCTGAGAGGCAAGACACAGTATCGGCTGAGGCTGCAGCTTAGGTGGTATAACAGAGAATACTATCTTTGCCCTTCTCCACCATCATGCTAGCAAGATTTGAATACAAATTAACTGTGGAGAACTGTTGAGAGAATTATAAAACATGGAGAGAGATTGTCACTGAAATAGAGCACAAAGTAAAGACCCGTCGCTGAGGCTGGACTACATGGTTTACAAACCTCTATAAAACCTTTCCCCACCATAAAGGAAAGGTAACAAAAGTACTTGACGTCTATGGTACAAGGAGGGCAATCAAAGCTACATTGAACACCCAAACTACCTCAATTCCTAGCTAGACTGACTCAAACTCTCACACAGGGAAAGATAAGTATCCATTTCCTTGATCCCCACCCCCAAATACTGTTTGCCTCAGTATTGAGTACCCTGCACGGGATACCAGGCTTTCAACAAAAGAACTTGTAAAAACTCTTGCATAAGAAAGGAAAGAGCAAGGAAAAAACAGCATAGTATTAACACCTGAAACAAGCTATCAATTGAACCAAGCTCAGATATGATATAAAAGTTGTAAGGCTAGGAATTTAAAATAACCATGATAAATGTTACAGGTCATAATGAAAAAAATGAGAAAAGAAGGACAAGATCAGAAAGTAATTTCACCACAGACATGATAACTATTAAGAAAGCATCAAAAAATAGGAAGGATAGCAATAAAAAATACAGGAGCAGAGACAAAGACTGACTTTGATAAGCTCATAACTAGACTCACATAGCCAAAGAAAAACATTAATTGATTTGAGGATAGACCCAGAAATGAATGAAAAACAAAAAGAAAAGAGGATAATGGCTGAGGCTTTTCCAAGATTAATGACAAGCAACAAACCATAGATGTAAAAATCTAAAAGTAGAATGGGGGAGGCAGGTACCGGAGATGGAACTCAGAGGGCCTTGTGCTTGCTAGGTAAGCACTCTACAACTCAAGCTAAGTCCCCAGCCCTGTAAAAGGAGAATCTTTAAAAAAACACAATCTTAGATATTTTCAGTTTAAACTTCTAAACGAAAAACAGAAAAAGAAAATTTGAAGGCAGCCAGAGGAAATAAACACACAGTAAATAGGAGGAATTAAAGATAAGGATTACAGCAGACCTCTTATCAGAGATTACTCAAGTTATCTGGAAACGGAGTGTCATTCGTAAAGTGCTAAAAGAATGTATAGTCAGAGAGAGTATCCTTTAAAAATACAGCAGAAATAAAGACTTTCTCAGGAAAGCAAAACCTGAGAGAATTAATTTCCAGTAGAGCTATACTGCAAGAAAAAGTAAAAGAAATTCTCCCAGCAAGAGGAATATGATACCAGGCAGAAATTTTGATCCACCCAAAGAAATGAAATGTGTCAGAAAAGGATTAAAAGAACAAAAAGACAATAAAAAAATGTATTTTCTAGTTTTAATTACTTCAAAAATTGTATGCATTTTATGTTTACAGAAGATTTAAGTGTATTATTTCTCATAATAATGTATTTTTATGCTTATGGCATATCTAAAAGCAAACTACAAGGATGATAAAAAATACAGTAAATGCTTAAATTTTAAAAATTTATTACAGTAAAAGACAGATTTCATTAATCCCCCTCAAAATCCTTCCCATTCCTATGAACACACCGATCTCATCATTCTTGCCACTTTCTGAAGCAGTTTTGGAAGTTCTCTTTCATGAATGTCTTTTCATGGCTGCCTCTATTTCCTAAATCAATTCAAAATGTTTATAGCAATTTCTGTCAAATAAAACACTAAAATGTGTCCCTATTCACCTCAGTCACAGGACCTGACTCTGTGAGACCTCTGGCTCTTTTTTCAAGTCAAAATGACCATGGAAGGTAAATGTTTTTAATCAGTGCAAGACACAGAGGAAGCCATGACAGCACAACTAAAGATACTCAAGTAACAGGACTTCCAGAAGCGCTTCAGAAAGTGCAATGATGGATTAATTGTGTTTGAAGCAGGGGGAATATTTTAAGAGGGATTAATGGCAATATGCAATTTACTGTAACATTTACCATATCTTCATATAATATCTCATATATAATAATGATGATAATAACAGCACAGAGTTTGGGAAGGAAGAATTGGGACTATATTATTTTAAGGTTTGTACACAAATGTGGACCAATATATTTTTATATTATTTGAAAACAGACTGATTAAAGTAATCAAATATAGAATGTTTAACTCTAGAGAATCTTCTAGACATTTTTAGAGTTACAAAAAATAAATCAATAGTGGAAATGACATAGCATCAACAAAATAAGGTAGAAAACCAATAAAAAAGAAAAATTACAAGTAGAAAACATGTGACAAATATATAGCTTTTAATAAAAATATACCATAATCACATTAAATGTTAGCAGTCTCAATATACCAACTAAAAAACAGAGATCGTCAGATTGGTTTAATAAGTAAGATTCAACTGTGTGCTGTCTGTAAGAAATATACTTTAAACATAAAAGATATAGACTAAAGAATTAAAGAATGAAAAAACTATACCATGCCAATTGTAATCAAAAGAAAGATATAGATGCTAATTAGTGTCAAATAAAATAGTTTTGAGATTAGGAAGTATTAGTCAGAGGAAAATGAAAGGCATGACATAAAATTAAGGTAAATTCTCCAAGAAGTCATAAAAATCCAAAAAATAAAAATACATAAAAAGCCCGATAGATATGAAGGAAAAATCGACAGATTGGTAATTACAGGAAACTTCAAGACTTCTTTTTCACCAATTAATAAAAAAAAAATTAAAACTGGGGTGAAAATCAATAAAGATACAGAAGATCTGAAGAGGACACGACATCTGATCTGACATTTACAGACGACGCCAGCAACAACAGAAAAATTCACATTCGTTTTGGTTACACACGGAATTCACCAAGACAGAAAACATTTTGGCTCATAAAATAACCATTAACAAAACATAAAGAATATAAATTGTGCAAATTACATTTTGTATCCATATTTAAACTAAATTAAAAATCAGTAACAAAAATAACTTAAAAATGTCTGAATATTTCAAAATTAAACAGCACCCTTCCAAGTAACTGGAGGTCAACGCAAAATTTTCGTTCAATATTTTGAACTGAAGAAAAATTATAATTCAACATAGTAAAATTTGTGTAATAGAGCTAAAGCAGTTTTAAAATCACAATTTACAGTATTAAATGCTTTTATTAGAAGACAAAATTCTAAAATCAACAGAGTTTTTTACAAATATATAGGGCAGTTTAATGGAACTGAGATAGTCTTTTCAACAAATGGTGCCTCAATGTGAAAAGACATGAACCTTGACCCATTCCTCACACTTTATGCAAAATTAAATTAAAACTGATCACAAACCTAGATATAAAACTATTCTCAAATCTCTCTAATAAAATACAAGGAAATCTCTGCAAATTTTGGTTTCAAAAAGTTCTTAGATAACTAAAAGCCTCATCCAGAAGAAAAAAAATTGATATATTGGACTTTATCAAAGATAAAAATTATCATTCTATGAAGTTCCACATTAAGAGAACGAACATGTGTGTTAGACTTTTTTGGTTTTGCAAATCATACATCTATCTCTCAGAACACTAGTATCCAGAATATTTTATATATTCTCGAAACTCAAGAAGACAATCCACTAAAAATGCATAAAATATTTGAATAAAACCTGTCCCTGAAGGGTGTACAGATGACAAATAAGCACGTTTCTATGTGAGAAAAAAAAGCCTTATATGTTATCTCGATATATTATCTATATCATGTAGACTTGGTGTTTTTTATATATATATATATATGTCTGGTCAAAGATAAAGAAATAGAGCTCTGATACTCGCATGAATGTAAAAGTGGTTTAGTCATTTTGGAAAATAAATTGGTAGTTCCTTATAAAGTTGAACATGCACACACTTACATTGTGATATGGAATGCTACTACTCAGTATTTACCCCATTTCATGAGAAATGAAAATTTAAGCTTTCAAAAAAGCCTGTATTTAACCTTTTATGGAAACTTTACTCATAATCAGTAAAAACTGGATAGCCTTCAACTGGTGAATGGGTGACCATGGTTCATCCAGAAAGTGGAACACTCCTCCTCTGCTAAGAAGAAGAATGAGCCTATGATACACACAACAGCATTGAAAAATCTCAAATAATAAACCTGAATTTCTAGATAACCTGTGATTCCATCTATATGACACTGTGGAAATTGAAAAACTATAGGAACAAGGTGGTAAAAAGGTAGGGGTGGAATGTGTGGCTGTGTAGTGCTGGAGCTTTCTGGGGACCAGAGCCATTTTGTATCATGATTGGGTTGGTGGACTTGCAACTCGATGCATTCGTCACCACACATAAAATTGTGTATCACAGAGAGTGGAGTCTAGTATGTGCAATTTTAAAAACAGAAAGAAAAATTACTTTGACAAATCTCTTAATAAGTGCACATCCATATCCAAAATGTACAAACAATGCAAAAGAGGCAGGAGCAATTTTTCATGACGATAGGCTATTAAGCAGAATTGTCAGGGAGGCAGGCAGGACCTTTCCCTGAAATTCGTTTGATATTAAAAGAAGAGGTAATTTACCTCAAGACTAGCAACAGGCACAGCTATATTTGAGGAGGAAGTAAAAGGAAATGAAATAGCATTTAATGAGTGCTATTTGTATACTATGTATTTTGCTAGCCACTTTTTAAAATACTGATTCACTTCTCACTACAACCCCAAGGCATTTCTGTCCCCATATTACAATAGATGAAGAAGACACTAAGGCACTGAGAAGTGGAATCATTCATTTGAAATTCCACTACTAGCAAGCAGAAGAATATGCATTTCTAATGAAGTTTGTTTTGTCTTTCTTCCTTTGTTAGTACCATTATCTACATACATATAAATAGAATGAAAAAAAGTCAGATGCTGGTCTTTCTTATCAACTGTCATTGTCATTGTTCCTTTCTCAGGGAGCTATGCAGTCTGCTCGGGGCCCTGATAAGTCTTTAAACCTGAAGATTGTGGCAACAGGGAATCTATTGTCTATTGCTCTGTATACTGGATATTAAATATTGCTTATTAAATTTTTAAAATTCTTCACTTAAACATTCATAAGTGAAAAAGCAGTGTTGGATTAAGAATTGTAAGATTTACAAAATTCATCCCTCGTGATTGTTCCTGCATGTGTTCAGAGATTTGGAAATGTCTTATTCATAATTCTAAACTAGCATTAAGAAACCCCTGGAGGAAAAGAAGTATCACTTTCTTAAAAATGGAGTAAAGAGCCCAGTGAAAAAATAAGAAAGGTTAGAAATATGTAATTAAAATTAATTTTACTGGACTGGGGTCTTATTCATATTTTCTCCTTTTCAGAGACTGTTCTAATATATGTCTAGTATTAGATCATTTTACTACCTTCAACTAAAGAGAACTTCTAAGCATAAAATGCAATGTATCTGAAAATATCAAATGCTGAGATAAAAATATTGTATTCCTGAATGTAAATACTTTATATATGAATTAAATGTAAGAAAGATAATATTTCTAAATACTCTGTAAAATAATAATTGTTCAGTGATTGCTTTTCGAGACCAGTTTGGGAAACAAATGAATCAGATCGTTAGCCTAAATGCCAAAAACTTCCAAAAAAATTAGATACTCAACTATTAAAAAGAAACTAAAAGTGCTAGAAACATTATGAATAAACCCACTTATATATATATTATTATTATTACAAATAGGAATAAATTTGAGCCTCTTGAAAATGAGGAAAGGCTTTATAAACATTACCTCAAAGGCAAAAATCAAAAGGAAAAAATTTATAATATCAACTGTATATAAATGGAGAGCTGCTAAAAACAAAACCTTTATAAATTAAGGTTTAAAAAAAAAAGATGCCTAACAGAAAGAAACCTGCAATATGTATGGCATAAAAAGACTTGTTATCCGAAAGTCCGCATCCCAAATAACACAAAAATAACCACTAGAGAAAAACTGGCAAAAGACTTGAACAAAATTTACACGAAAACTAAAATTAGCCAATCAACATATGAAAAGATTGTCATAAGAAAAATCAAAAATATGAAAATTTAAAAATAACAAGATGCTCTTTGGAGCTGCTCACATTTGGTGAATACTAATCTCAAAGACCAAGTTTCAGAAAAACTACATCTTCTTTCAATACCACAGAGAATAAAAGTTGATAGTAAGTTTTTACATGAGCATTTCAAAACGTATTTTAAATCTTTACATGTTGCATATAATTGGTCTAAAACTTCACTTTTAGGAAATTACCTAGAGAAAAAAAAGCCAATCTGGCTAAAGCCTTTCTATGCTCGTTACATTATTGCCACTAATAGCAAAAACAAACAAACAAACAAAAAAACAAACAAAAAAACCCACACACACACAAAAAAACCCCAAAACAAAAAAAAAAACAAAGGCTACATGTCCAAATGAGAGATTGTTTGAATAATTTATTGTGTACATATGGAATACTTTCAGTGATTTGCTAGAGCTGGCTCATGCTGGCTTGCAAGCGTCAATTGTTAAAACGCGAATTTTACAAGGCATTCATTGAGCTATTGGTAGCTTGAAATCAACCATGGTGGGAATAGTCACACCATGGAAATCAGAAAACGCTATAAATCCAGGCTGGTTTCATCCCCAGAGAGCTGGCTGATAGACATCTACCAGCATATTACTGCCTTATATCTATTATTAATTACATTTGTATAGCATACAAGAGAAAATGTTTATGATTTTGTGTTATGTAGTATCTAAAGTAATATGTGTAATTCCAGTTACTTAAAAAAACAACAAAAAAAGACTGAACTATGAGCCGTATTTTATTTCTTCAGTGGTTAGATGAAACATGCGATGTGATCAAAATATGTGGTGAATGTTACATTTTTTAAAATGTTATTACAGTAAAAGGCTCATTGCCATTAATGCCACTCAAAATAGTCCCCCTTACTTTGAGCACATTTATCCCATTGTCCTTGTCACTTTCTGAAGCAGTTCTGGAAGTTCTCTTTCATGAGCATCTTTTCGAGGTGTGATCAAAAATGCAGTGAATGCACAGCCAAATACCATCCAACAGAAAGACAGATTGCAAAAAGTTTACAGTGTGGCCTCACCGATCCTGTTTGCCAAATCTGACACCAGGCAACGTCTGAATCTTTCAAAATGGCCATGAAAGGCAGACATTTTAAATCAGTTTGGGACATTGAGGCAACCCCAAGAGTGCAACTGAAGGTACTCGTGAAAGAGGAATCCAGAATTGCTTCAGAATAATGGGATAAGTTCGTCCAAAGCAAGAAGGAGTACTTTGAGGGAGGGTAATGATGAAATGTCTTTTACTATAATAAATTTTAAGTTCTTTCAAAATTCATCATAGTTTATGATCACACTTGTGTATATTTATTTTTCTTTAACATATTTTAATATTCTAACTTGGGACATCTGATACCCTTGTAACAAAAACGTTATTGTTTGAGAGAATGATTTTTGATGGTCTTGACTCCTACCGTGTTACTCCCCCAATCACGGTAATAATCTATATAATAATCTGGAGCAGGTATCAGCAATTACAACCTGTGAACTAGATCCAGCCTGGCACCTGTTTTTGCAAATAAAGTTTTATTAGAACACAGTCGTGTTAATTTGTTCGCATGTTGGTTATGGCTGCATTTGTATCAAAAATGGCAGAATTCACTAGTTGTACAGAGACCGTGAATAAAGGTACCTAAAATATTTGCTCTTGGCCTTTGGAGGCATACTTTGGATGCCTGCACAGCCCTGATTCTGCCCTCTTCTGGAAGAATCTGTTTCCATGCATGGTGTTCCTGAGTAGGTATGTCCACGCTGGGGTCCTTCCTTGCGGTCATGACTGACTAGATTAAGGAGGGGACTTGTTCTAGAATTGATCATCCATAAACTGGGTCATGTTCTTCAACTCGAGTGCTCAGATTCCTCTTTGGAGAATTATGTGTTGGGAAACCATCAAACTGTTGAATCGGTTGCGGATGTCACAGCTTGAACCCAAAAGCAAACTCAGACTTCAGTTGTGTGCAAACTGAATTTACACAGGCAGTTAGCTGGAACACAAGGAAAAGGACAAGCTTAAATGCAGCCCAGACAGAAACCACACAGTGAGAAAGACCACAGAAGGTCCGAGAAGAAAGAAAAACTTGGCTTCTGCCTTTCTAGTTGTTGGTTTTGTCCCTGTAAAGCCAGGGTTGCACTTTGGTTCTTGCATGCAAATGTATGTCCGTTTCTTTGACTTTTTCCTTATTTTAAAAATTCTCTTCTTGAGCTAGACCTGTGTGATCATATGAACCTTGAATAAGAGAACATGTTCTTAGAGGTATATTAGGACTCACAGGAAACGTTCATTTTTCCTGAATGGTAAAATAACTTGTCAACCACAATTAAGAACAGTAGGTACTTTTCCTGCAGGATAATGACTTGTGTGTCATAACCGTGAACAAAAATCACAATAAAAATAATTTTACTGCAGCCCTCAGACCATCCAGCCTTGTACGAAAACCCAGTTTTAGAATGTTCATGATGCGCTGAGATAGGAAAGGGCCCTGACGGCCGCTGGGTATGCGCCTTAGTGTGTCCTTACTACAGAAGTACTTACGCCAGAGATTTTGGAGGTCCCCTTCTGAGAAGAGTGGTATGCCTTGGATTTCTCATTTCTTATCTGTAGATTACCTGGAGTAATCTAGCCTAATAATTGAAACTTGACTGGTCTAAACTTCCAAACCTCTTTTTTCCATCTATGGTATTGTCTTCATTTTTTTTTCTTTTAAGCTGCTACAACAGAATACCATGAACTAGATGGCTGATAAACAACAGGAATGTGTTTCTCACGGTTCTGGAAGCTGGGAAGTCCGATGTCTAGACGCCAGCAGATTTGGTGCCTGGCAAGGGTTACTTCCCGGGAAACAGACAGCAGTCTTTGCCTTGTGGTAGTAGAAGTGAAGACGATCTCACGGGTCTCCTTCATAAGGACTCCATCCCACTCATGAGGGATCTGCCCGGGGCCGCAGCTCCTAACATCCTCAACTTGGGAATTAGGATTTTAACATTCGCATTCTGGGGAGATGCAGACATTCAGTCTACAGCGGGTGCCAAGCGGTTCCCTTAATTTGTGTCTATTTCTCCTACAAAAAATTTAAAAAGGGAGAAATGGGATTTAGAGACATGAAGAGGCAGCTGTTCTAATTGTAAAAGCGGAGATAAAAACAGAACCACTCCATGATAAGGAGATGCAAAGTGCCCATCAGAGAATGTAGGGCAGGATTTGGCCACTGGAACTGCACCATTTTGGGTGCCTGCGGTGGCCACGGTAACCCTGTAAAACCTAGTAGGCTTTTAGAAGCATGCTCACAAATGTGTGTGTGCATGTGTGTGTGTGTGTGTGTGTGTGTAGGGCATTTCTGTGTGTACATGAGTCTGCACAGTGAGGAAGAGGGGAGATGATGAACATGAATCAGACATGTGCACATTGCTTCTTAATTTTCTTTTTTTGAAGATATCCTCTTGACACATAGTTAACAATATCTACCATGCTGGAGTCCCCAATGACTGTAATGAATAAAATGTGTTCCATGCCCTTTGGGGAACTTACACCCTGGCAAATGAGACAAACATAAATAATTAACAGATAACCAGCATTACATTGGCCAAGTAAGCTACAACTCTGGGAACAAAAAGGAACCCATTTATTGTCCTAATGGCAGTGGGAGGTGAAGAGTGTAAGAGAAATTTCCACCGACATGGGCATTCAAACTATGACTGAGATTTCAGTTGAGATAAAAGTGGGACAAAGTCCCTCTTTACAGCTGAGATAAAGCTCTGGCAACATTCTGAGGTAGAGAAGAGCACATGTGGCGATTCCTGGGTCTGTATTCTGCTGTGGTTTTCAGGAGATGGAAGGGATTGGGTAAGAAATTCAGATCTGGGAGTAAGAGTGGATTGGGGAGGAATGCGATAAGGATCTAAAGCTGAGCCAATGAGAACAAAAAAAACAAATCAACAAACAAGCCAAAGTCTAACTAATTCTGTTACTTCTCAATGTCCTGAACAAAATAAGACACAAAAAACTTTCCTAAAATCCAAATGTGCCCTGGTTGTTTTCTTGGACATAGCAAGACAGAGTTAATCTTGTGACATTCTAATGATTCCATTCATGCCCACATACATTGTGGTGCATCTAGGAGAGGAGGAGAATAACGTCATCATTTCTTCCATAGATATTTACTCTGCACCTGCTTTGTGCCTGGAATTGTACCGCGCACTGGGGCAACAGAAGCAAACAGGCAAGACTAGGCTCAGCTCACATAAGTGTCTCCTCTCTGTACACAGAAATAGAGGATGGAGGTCACAAGCTGAGATTCAGTATAGCAGAGAGGTGAGCCAGAGGTCAGGCACATGCCTACTCAGCCAGTACAAGGAGGAAAAGCCGAGAGAGGTCCAATGAAAGGGGTCTGCAGGATTGGTCCTTGTGATGGTTAACTGTAGTGTCAGTTTGAATAAGAAACTCCTAGTTGATTGGTTTAACACAGCTCTAGGTGTGCCTAGATGATGGACTTACTGAGGAGGGAAGACACACCCTGGGTGGGGGTGGCACCAACCAATAGGCTTGTAACCCGGATGGAATAAGAAGGAAGTCTTGCCTCTGCTTATTTGGAGGAACTCTAGTCTTTTTTTTTTTTAATTTTTTATTTTTACCAAGAACATGTAATAGTACATTGTATACATAATGATCATAATCAACATGGTTATTTTGTACCTGTACATGATACATCTTGGTTTTCCCCCCTCTTCCCCCCTTCTCCTCCCCTCTCTTCCATTCACCCACCCCGCCCTATTTGCAACAAGTGTAGCTACACTTTACCATTTTTTCCCCTTTCATCTTACTTTTCTTTTAACCTTCTTCTTTATCCCCCTTTTCCCTATCTAGTTCTCCTCTCTTTTGAATACTATCTCCCTTTTTTTTTTAACTCTAGTCTTTGTCTTGACCTTTGGATGTCTTTTTTTTAAAGAATTTTATTTTATTGTTTTTAGATTTTTAAAAATTTTTATTGTAATAGTACATTTTAGATATACATAGTGAAAACATTCATCAGAGGGGATTTGTACCTGTATATGATACATCTTACTGCTTCTTTTTTCCCATTCCCCTCCCCCTCCCCCTTCCTTGTTCCCCTTCCCCCTTAAACAATTTCTTCCCTTTCCCAATACATTTTAGTCTTTATTTACACTTTCAGTTTCTCTCATCAGAGAAACAATGTGGTATTTAAACATGTGTGTCCGATTTTTTTCACTTAAGAGTATGGTCTCAAGATGCATCCATTTATCTAGAAATATCTCAAGCTTATCATTCTTTATGGGAGAGTAGTACTCCATTGTATAAAAAAAACACATTATCTTTTTCCATTTCTCAGTTGATGGGCATTTCGGCTGTTTCCAAGATTTAGCTATTACAAACTGTGCCACTATAAACATAGGTGTGCATATATCACTGTGGTATGATGCTTTTAATTCTTTGGGGAAGATACCAAGAAGGGGAGTAGCTGGGTAAAATGGAACCTCTAGTCCTAGTTTTTTGAGGAATCTCTACACTGATTTCCATAGTGGTTGCACCAGTCTGTACTCCCACCAACAGTGGAGAAGGGTTACTTTTTCTCCACAGCCCCTCCAGCATTTATTATTGGCTGATTTATTGATAATAGTCATTCTTTCTGGAGTGAGATGGAATCTGTGTTGTTTTAATTTGCATGTCTCAAATGACCAGTGATGTTGAACATTTTTCATAATTTTTTTGCTGTTTCTACTTCTTCATCTGAGAAGCGTCTATTCATTTCAGTTGCTCATTTTTAGATTAGGACTTTAAATTTTGAGGGTCTGATTTTTTTGAGTTCTTTATATATTCAAGATATTAATCTTTTGCTGGAGGAATAGCTGGCAAAAAAATTTTTCCCACTCTGTGGTTTATCTCTTCACTCTGTTGGTGGTTTCTTTTGCTGTGCAAAAGTGTTTTAATAAGATTAGATCCCAGTTGTTGATTCTTTGTGATATTTCCTGGGCAACTGGAGTTTTGTTCATGAAGTCTTTGCCTCTACCTATGTCTTCAAGAGTTCTACCTATTCTATCTTGTGGCAGACTTAGTGTTTCCATTTTAATATTTAAATCTTTGAACCACTTTGATTTTAGCTTAGTGCATGGGGAAAGATTTGGGTCTAGTTTTAATCTTTGGCATGTGGAGAGCCAGTTTTTCCAGCACCACTTTTTTTTTTTTTTTTTTTTTGGTACCAGAAATCAAACTCAGGGCCTCATGCTTGAATCGAACTCAGGGCCTCATGCTTGTGAGGCAAACACTCTAACCACTGAGCTAAACCCCCAGCCCTCCAGCACCATTTATTAAAGAGGCTGTCTTTCTTCCAGTGAGGGTGTTTGGCTCCTTTGTTAAAGATAAAGTTACTGAGAGTAGAAACAAGTCCAAACATTCTCAGTCACCTTGGATATCTTGGCTCCAGACTTCCAGAAAAGCCCTTTTGGCATCCTTATAAGGGATTACAGGGGACACTGCAGCGAGCTCCGAGACTTTGATTTTTGACTGGATCTTTCAGATCTGCAGGGTGCAGACTTCCATCTCACTCTGCAGAAGGTCTTATACCTTGTAAATGTATGCGTGTGTGTGTGTGTGTGTGTGTGTGTGTGTGTGTGTGATGCCTTTTAGAGGAATTTATCAGAATTGGTGGCACGCTGTTTTGTCTTTGATACCAGCAGCAAGAGAAAAGGCAAGATATGTTGGCTGCCATGGAGAATCCAAGAGGCACAGACACACATGTGACTCCCTTCCTCTGAGCTGCTTCAGACCTGTTTTTGAAGAAATTGGAGAGGGTCTAGGTTGCTGGGGTGGGGGAAAAAAGTCAGTGAACAATGATTTATGACAGTTTTTGTGCCTCGATTTTTATTTCCTTATTAGCCCTGTGAAGTAAGAGAATTAAGGTTTTAGCCTGGAGTCAGAGGCAGGGTAACTAAGATGGAGACTCAAGGCCACAGAACTGAGAAGGGAACTAGACTGTAGCTCAAACTCCTATCCGCTTCGGAGGGCTTTGTTTTTCTTATCGTGTTTTTCAACAAGTGATCATCATATTAACATTGCCTACCATGTTATATGAATAAATAATACTTAAAAGTGCCACCTTTAAGCACGAAGCATCAGTCCACACCCGCAGAGTGGTTGATCTAGTGACTTGAACACAGTGGGTATCCAATAGACTTTTAAAACTCTATTCATTGGCAGGCCCGGGTTGTACTGGTAAAGGCAGGTGCCCTGATTTGCTTGGTCTATCGGGGAAGCTCCAGCCTTAGGGGACTTTCAGGGAGCTAATCCCTACACGGGTCAGTGAGCTTCAGCATCAGGCCTCTCTCTATTTCTGTACCTTGTGAGCTTGGCCTTGTGAAGACCAAGAAAGAATTTAAAGTCGCATAATTTTTCTATAGCTGGCCAGAGAAAGTTTTTTTTTTTTTTTAAATAGATGAAGGCATCAATATTATTGCTGGTAAGTATAGATTTTTAAAATGGTTTTCAAGGTCAATACATATTAATTGGGAGTACTGTGATACTATAGTGGCTTTTCTAAGAATTGCCTGGGTACTACCCGAAAGTCATGGACCTGAATGGCTTTTACTCTCTTCCAGCCTCTATTCACATTAGTAGGCACTGAGCCACGGTGGGCCTAGAGAAGAAATCTAGAAATTACAGATGGCAGACAGACAGGAGGCACCTGTCTAATTGTATTCAAACTCTCTGAACTGGCTTCCAAAGACCTTCATCCTCCCTCTCCCTCCCAAGACAAAGAGCAGGCTGGCATTTTCCTTTAATCCAATTCTCTTTAGGAAAGATTTTGAAACTAAAAAGAGACAGAGGGGAGAATCTGACCTACCGGCTGTTGCAACACACCAACCCTGCTGTACTCAGAATAAGGAGCTTCATTTCGGACTGAGGCTGTGTAGGTCACAGGATGGCAGTGCGAGCCCCCACTTTAACACCCAGCGTGACATGCTTTTGCACCCTTTGTGAGGGGGCCCATGTGGAAGAGCACAGCACCCAGTCAGAGCGAGGCCGGCTCCTCGCAGAAGGGAAAGAGAGGGTGTGAAGAAGCCAGGTGAAGCAGGAGCGTTTGATTCTGCAGGTTGATGCCAAGCTGAAGGCTGCTGCCCACAGAAGACGCTGCTCCACGCCAGCATGGCCTAAAGTGGATCAGCAGTGGAGCTGACACGGGTCTCCCCCCAGCTTTAGAGACGGAATAGTCAGTAATTATGTGACTGCCTGATTGTCTGCGCGCCTAACGCTTAGGTTCGCCAAGGTGTGAAGAGACAAACTCAGTGGTACCTACTCAGGTGGGTCCCAGTTGCTGGCGTCCCCAGCCCTTTGCTTTTGACCCTGGTTGCAGTCTTTCCCTGCTTCCGGTTCAGAAAACTGTCCCTCTAAAGAGCCACCTCTTAAAACCACTCAGATTCAAATTATTTCAGATTGTGATTATCCGGGAGCTAATTATTGCCTTTTGCGCCGGTCTGGGGCTTTTTCTTGACTTCCCCGCGTCCCTCCTGCTGCTGCCCATTTCCCTGTCATTAGCACTTCCACCAGAGACTGGGAAGAGACAGCATACGAGGCCACGCTTAAACCTGCCACCTGCAGGGCAGCAGCGCAGTGCACAAGTTCCCGGGTGGAAGGGACTGGAGTTCTGGGTTCACCGTCAGCCCAGCACCAGAGTCCCCCTGACTGCAGGCCGAGAGGACTGAGAGCCGCACGGCAAAAGCACCTTGACCTCGGCTGCCCGCAGCGAGGCTGTAAGGTGGGGTGATGTGGGCGCTGTCTCTCTCTGGATCGGTCCTGCGTCTTCCGGAGTCTAAGCTGCTGCCCGGCCAAAGGCGGTCACCCATGAAGTTGTACCGATTTGCTGACGCCAAGGCGCAATGTCAGGGTGCCGGCCTGCTTTAACGCCCACCCCAACCCCCCATCCCCGTCCCGGGCTATGAACTCAAGCCCCTTAACGTGGAGGGTGTTCCTGGCTCCGGCCAGCTCAGCATTCGTGCCTGCTTTGGATGCCGAAGCCGACGCTGAGTTGGACGGAACGTAGAAATCATCCCCAAGTCTCTCGTGCTTACCGGGTTCAAGGCTTCAGTCCTTGGAACGGAACGCATGGCCACGAGGGAGGAAGAAACAGTGAGAGACACAGAAGGCGAAGCCCAGAGACTTGAGGACAGGGAGATCCCCAGAGAACAGGCTGCGCAGCAGTGCGTCCCGGCAGGAGAGCGCAGGCCCGAGCGCGGCCCTGAGGAAGCAGAGTCACCACCGGCCTGGCGCAACCAGGTGCCTGCTGAGGACCCGGAGTGGAGTTGGAAGGTGCAAGCCAGCGCTCCTCATCCGGGACTTGTCCGTACGCGGGACCTCAGGGCAGACGCCCCGCTGCGAGTAGTTTGATTTCCTACCGGTGGGGACACAGGCACTCAGACACAGAAATGAAGACACCGAAAACCAACAAGGTTATATTTCCCGTATGCCGGATTTTATAACCGAAATCCATCCTGGCTATCCTTATATTATTTAGTAAATATACACGCTCCCATAAGCAAACAAATAGGCTTAGTAATTCTCAAATAATATGTTAACTTTATACATTTCTGAGTAAGTTACTTCCTTTGCATTTATATAAATAACAGGTGAAACTATGGCAGGTAAGATCTTGATATCTATTCTCGTTTTTAGTTGAAGTATGAAGTAACCATTTTGGAAGACAAACTTCAAAATGTATCAAAATCTCTAAATCTAACTCTATCTATCTATGTATCTATGTATCTATGTATCTATCTATGTATCTATGTATCTATCTATCTATCTATCTATCTATCTATCTATTTATCTGCCGCCAAATTCTACTTAAGGAATTTACCTTAAGGCTATAATTATGAATATATTCAAAGAGTTAATTAAAGGATGTTTGTAAGGGTAACCGTTAAGTTTTTCTTTGTAAATATTTCTTAGCGAGCTGTAATTGATTTACAGTGAAATGCTCAAATCCTAAGTGTACAGTTCAGTGAGTTTTAACAAATGCACGTACCCGTGTAACTCACATGCCTGCAAGATATAGCATATTTTTATCACCCCAGAACACTCATTAATACCCGTTTCCAGTCATTTTCCCCAGAAGCAACCACTGTTCTGATTTTTTCCACTGTAGTTTAATTTTGTTTTGTAAGAGATACTATTGTGACAGTATTAAATGTAGAATTAAAAAAATTCCTACCCTCTGCAAACCATGGTTCTTAGGATCCAGAGAAGGACAAAGTACGAATGTTACCTCAGGAAAGAAGAGGTGGCAGACTCCAGACAGGAAGGAAGAGGAGAGAGAAGAAAGCCAAGTCCTTCTGCCTAGTTCTTTCTGCCCCAGTTCCTAGTGCTCCCAGGAGAAATGAATTTAGGGAATGGAGGAAGGCCACCCACATGTCCTGGTCACCAGAATGGGGTAGATGTTAGAGGGAGGAAGAGAGACCCTCCTGCCTTGCCCCACTATGAGATCTCCCGTCTGGAAAATGGGACTTCAACAGAAATGATGGTCAGGAATGCCATCTGGCCAGACCGCAGGACCGAGTTACTGTTTCAAAACCCTGGGTGCTACAACAGAGTGCCAACATTCCCTCAATGCAAGGTCCAGAGCCGAATTCCCTTGCAGGGCATAGTGAACCTTGTACTGCCTCACCCTAATATGCTACCTTAGCTCCCTCTTTGAGGTGACCAACTCTTCCCGATTGTCCTAACTCTTTCTGGATGTTGGCACCTGAGAAATGCCCTGGTCTGGAGCAAGCTGTGATGGGATGTGATAGTTGGCCACCCTGTTCTACCCCTGCCACCTACCCTCCACCTCTGGCATATTAGCCGAAGCTTTGTACCTAATAAAACAGTACAGGCTTCCACCGTATTCATTTTTACTTGCACAGGACCTGGTATGGAATGGACACTAAATGCACTGTCAGTCTCTGCACAACTCATCTTATCTATAAGAGTAACATTTTCTTTTTGATCTTGCTTCTGTTATTGGTCTTGAGAATGATTTAAAATAAAAATAATCCATTGTGATGCTCTTTCTTTTAATAAATGCTGCAGGCTTAGGATGTGGTGCCGCTCTCATGTGACTTCTCTCCCAACAGAGAAACAGAGTAGTATTCATTTGCCTAGAATCACTGAGTAGAATGAATTTCATTACAGTCAAGAAATTGGGCACAGCCCTCGTGGTCCACGTGTCCAGGTACTCGTGGGACAGGTCTCATTTAGGACACTGAAGTATCATTCCCCTAGCAAAAGGCCGTGCTGAATGTACCCGAGGAGGTGACAGCTTTTCTGCGCCAGAAACGTGCTTTACAATTTTAAAGACTGCTAATTCCCGAGGAACGTTTTATCATTATAAGTGGTAGGCTTAATGAAAAACCCATCAAACACAATAGAACAAGCAATATTTTTCTTTTGTTCTTTTTATCCATTTTTAGATTTTAACAAGTGTTATTTTCTGAAATGGCTATTTAGATACATTTACCACTGAAATATTCCATTACGACTATGAATTCTATTAGCCAGCATGCTTATTGCATTCATGTTCAGAGCAGGGATCACTAGAAATGACATTTATTTGAGAAAATTAGGAGAGAACTCTTCAAAATTAAACAACTTAATCCTCGTTTCTGATTGTGATTCACTCAAGTCTGCACAGTTCCAAACTCCCTTGGTGACCTGCGTTTAATTCTGTCTAAAGAAGCTTTTTCCCTCCATGGGGCAGCCCCGTAGTCAGAACTGGCTCTGCCCACTTGGCTGAGCTCTGAAATGCTCGCAGTGTCCTGCTCCTAGTGCACTAGGAAGTCTTGGGCTCTCACCCCGGGGCTCGTCCTTCTGCACAATGGTGTGTGGTACGAAGACCAGAAGTTTATAATCATGTCAATTGCTGAGTTTCTTACCTCCCCCTGCACACTGAGGATTGTAAAGCACACATTCTGTGATTTGGAATGTGTGATTGTTTTTCTCACAGCATCCTTTACCCTTCCAATTCCCTCCTTCCTCCACCTCTTTTGTCCCCTTCTGAGAGGTATCAGAGAAGCCGCCTGACAGTCATTCTACAAACAGCATCTGTTTTGATATGGGGAAGGATCCAGTCACTCAGCCTGAATGCCGCCTTGTTTTACCTGCTTCCGTGCAGGGAGGCCTCCACAGGACTTTTAAACTATCAATTGAGTTATTCTCTTCTATTCCCAAATGTTTGCATGGTGTGTGGATAAGGTCATTGCTTGCCAAGGACTGACCCTTAGCAGGCTAATAAGGACAAATGGCCTCAAAACACTAATGCTGAAGCCCAGATAGCCAAGCCAGGCCCTGAAGATCTAGGGGCCAGAGCAGACCACAAGGTAAGAACAGGAGGTTTGCCAGACTTGTACTAGCACGCAAGAACAGCTTAGTCTCTTTGTCTGGGATGACTGATGTTTAGAGAAGCGTTAGTTTAAAAGGTGAAAAATGATTGGAAGCCTGGAAAATAGGAACTCACATTTAGAAAGTCAGTGATATCGTGAACCATGATGAATTGAACATTACCTAAAATGACCCCACAGCATCAGGAGTCAAGTCCAGCATGGCACTGTGCTCTCTCTTGCTGCCACGGACTTGGTGTAAACTGTTTCCTCTGCTTGGAAATCCCTGCCTTCTCCTTCTCACCCCCCTGCTTCCTAAAACGACTCCTGCTCACCTCTCTCACCTCAGGTTCAAAGCTGCTTCCCCACGAAATCTTTCTGATCCCTCATGACCATCGCTTGGACCCATGTCCCTTGTTTGCTCCCACAGTATCTGTACTTAATCCTATTTGATGCTGCCAATAATGCACTCATTGAGCATTTGTTAAGTGCCAGATCCTATTCTAAGCACCACGTCCACTGCTTCTCATTTAAATCTCCCTGTAGGCTTTTAGAAAGGTGCTATCTATATACTCTTTTCGCAGGTAAGACAACAGAATCACAGAGAGGTTTAAAACTTCCTCAAAGTAAAACAGTTTTTGTCAAGCCAGAGACTGAGACCTAGACTTGGAACTCTTAACTGTCATACTATATGATTTGTCTATAACTCTGTTTTAACTTCAAGGTCACACCCAGATTTAAGGGCAGCTCACAAAAAAACTCTATCCTTTAATCAGAAGAGGTTCAAAGAGTTTGCAGCCATCATTAACCATTACCTTGTTTGATCGACATAGTGTGTGTGTGTGTGTGTGTGTGTGTGTGTGTCTGTGTGTCTGTGTGTATCTGTGTGTGAATTTAGGTCCTAGCCAATTACCCGTCTAGTGTTTATCAGGAGAATCTGGGTCTATATTGCAATGCCATTCTTTGAATTTGACTGAGAGTCAAACAGCCTTTAGAATTTCTATGTTGATCTCTTCCTTGTCATCAATAAAGGAACATAAACAGGTTTCAGAATAACTATTTGAGGCTACAGCAAATCACATCGTAACTTCCTTCCATTTGTCATGGATTCTGGAACCCCAAAACCCTCTTTACACCCTCATATAAGTATACCCTATCGCTCCTTCCTGTGCCCATGCGTCATCATCAAATAACCAAGACCGCCAGGCGAGTTCTTAACCCAACACTGCAGGTGAGCATCATTAATTAAACAGACCTGGCATATGAAATCAACCTATCCACCACCTCCCTTTCTGACTTACTGTTCCTCCCAACATTATAGACATAAGGATCGAATGCAATTTTTTTTTCAATTCTGGAGAAGAATGGAGTTTAACATTTTCATTAGTAGCCTCATATTTTTAGATAAATCTTTTTTTTGTTTGTTTTTTGTTTTTTTGGGGGGTGTTGGGGATCGAACTCAGGGCCTTGTGCTTGCTGGGCATGTGCTCTACCACTTGAGCTAAATCCCCAACCTTAGATAAATCTTGAAAAACATTTAAAACACTTGATTGTCTTAGATGGTAAAAGTATATTTCAACTAAATCTATCGATTTATATGCAATAATTTAAGGTGCTTTTTGATACTTTTCTAGAGTTTATAACAGAAATTGAATTCTATTGTCCTTTTCCTTAAAAAAGTATTTACTGAATGTCTAAATGTGTGCGATTCTACACAAAGCATAGCGTGGATTATTCAGAAGTAATTTTAGAGATCACAGACATAAATGATTTTACTCGTCTCTTTGCAGAAGTTAGCAAGGCTTATTTATTACTCAAGACATTGTTTTATCAGCGTTGGTTTTTTAAATATGTGTGTCAAAAATTCAAAATGCGAAGTTGCTCTCCTTGATGATGTTTCTGGTGGCCGTGTACTGCTGGGCTTAGGAGCAGAGCCTTGACCAAGCCTGAGCTAGGAAACCGTTTTACTGCCTGATTGCACCCTCCACCTCCAGCTTTTCAGAAAAGGTGTCAGGTTGGTGCTCCACTGCTGGGAAAACAAATGATCAAAAGTCAACAAATTCTACGCTTTGGAAGTTTTCTGGCAGGGAAACCTCCGGTCTGGGAGGAAGTAATACACAGTGAAAATGATCATGTTTTCCTTACTCTAAGCTAACCGGACATTCATCTTATTCTTATGCCTGTCGTGGCACACCCAGAAAGTGCTAGATGGAGTTAACATAATGGAATAACTCCCTGCACTCTCCAGGGGGAAAAAACTTCTCATTTATGATGTGCTCTGTAATAGTAATGATCTTTATAGCTTTGTAGTACACTCTCAACAAACAGCTTTGGAGATGGATTAAATGATTTCGGTTTGCCGTGGCTATTAGTCTATCTCAGAAACAGTTTTCTGTCTCATACACAATATGCTGATAGCGATTATCCCTTATTTCTAAATAACACTATCAGGGATTCAATGACAATTCAAACAGCAGGAAACCCCAAGTAGCATGATAATAGCTTCCTAAGCAGCGATGCAGCTTTCCATTGCTGGGAGGGCTGAGGTGAGCCAGTGGACTGGTGACAGACAACTTTTGTCTTCTGAATGCTGTCTTATTTCCTCCGGAAGAGCCAGGGATTGAGAAGGTGCGGGTACAAAAGAACTCGAACCAGCAGCACAAATGTATTTCCTATCTTGGCAGAAACTTGCACACCATCCCAGTCCAACGTGATAATGATATTCTTTCAGGACTGTGACCCCACTGCAGGAAAACCCTGCAGGTCAGGCGATGACCAGAAATTAACTCTTGGCATACCTGCAGCTTTTCCAGAAAGCGCCAGGCCTTAATATTCCAGACCTCGAAGAGTTGATCTCCCCTGGTGATAGCAATCTGCCTTTCAATTTTGCTGTCTCGAAGAGCCAGCTGTGAGCCTTTATATAACATTTCACAGTCCCTTAATTACCGCATGACAACCTCAGGGTTGCTAATCCTAATACCGTTTTGAAGTGAGAGACTTGTGACATATCAGCAGTATAATACTACTCTTTCTGTGGTAATCATGTTTGGTGGAAAATATAGCTCTTCCCAAACTCTTTGAATGGCTACTTTTAAAATAGTAAGATGAACTTTTGCTTTCTGCATTGCTGGAGAGAAGCAGTGTCTCATCCTAGCTGATAGGGCACCAAGGATGCTAAACGTTTAACACGGAGTCCAGTGACAGAGACGTGGAGAGAAAAAAGTGGATAAAAACTGGCATGGAAAGATCCCTTGGATGATTTACCATACTGCCCACGCAGAGCCTGCCAGCCCATTTTATTTTCTTGGCAGAAACTGAGTCACAGGTGGAGTATTTTTGGGCTATACTGCAATGCAAGAGGACAGTCAGCTTTGATGGTCATTTTTGGGGGTGGGAGGGTGCTGGGGATCGAACTCAGGGCCTTGCACTCTACCACTGAGCTAAATCCCCAGCCCAGCTTTGATGGTCTTAACATGGTGGCCAGGATAGTTTCATTGCTTATGGGCAGATGACAAGCAGATCAAGATACCTACAGTGATATAGGAAGTTTTGCCCCTTTTTTGGTTAAACAAAGACCGATGGTCAGGCTCAATCGTTCAGGACCCATATTGACTGGGACTCAGATCAGCTGCTCGGTTTTCTCTGACTCCGTTCACTTTCCACCCAAATTGGTATGCTACTGAGTGCCAGCGCAATTAATCAAGTCTACATGTCAAATGTAGCTGTGTAAATATAATTTGAGGTTTGGAGTTTGGTGAGTCTCCTAATACCCCAAGGCGTATTAATCAATCAACAAATACTTAGTGAGTCTCTGTTGTGCACTCAGTATTTTGCTAAATGCTCTGGGAGATATGAGACGCATGAGATGGAGTTCTTGTCCTCCAACGGAGTGCAATGAGATGGCTTAAAGCCCGCTGGGCCTGGGTTTGAGTCTAGCTCATCACCTTCCCGGGTTGGTGACCTTGAACAGAGAGCTGCATTTTGGAGCCTCACTTTTACGTGAAACTAAAAATGACTATTTTACGGGGATGGAATTTCTGGCCTGGGCTTTTCTCTGAGCTCCAGACTTGTATATCTAATAGTCTACCTGAAGATGCAACATAATTACAAACCCACGTTCTGGATCCTTGCCCACTCCACCCCCATTGAGACCTCTGCTATCAGCTTTTGCCTCCAACTTTTCTCCCTCCATAAATGCACTGCGGTCCCTCTCAGGTCCTTTTCACACAGAATTCATGAGCGAGTCCCATAGGTCTGTCTTTCTTACCCTGAAAACGCATCTCCAATCTAGATTCTTTTCTTTGTCTTCCTTGCCTCCACGTCTAATCCAGACAACCTTCATACCTCTCTTGCCGAGATGAGCAGCTCTCCGTCTCTCCCTCTGTCTCCAGGCATAGCTTTGACTCTTAACTCTCTACCCCTGTCCACCAAGTATAGTATGGAAAGTGCTTGAGACCTTCAGTTCTAGCTAAGATCTAGACGGCCATGAATTCCTATTTTTTCAGTGGTTTACAATCTCTCACTGCATTTAATTATTTTGATACTCAACTTATCCCATATTTGACACAGGAGTTTCTTGAAATGACTTACATCTTAGTGACACACCCCAGTACTTTTTGGAAGACTCACACTTCCTCACATCTGCCATAACAAATCTTTCCAGGATCCCCTTCTCCCTTCTTTGAAGACAGAACAAGATCTGGGTGCTAAATGTGTTATCATTAGTTACAGAATATCATTGCTTCTTTGAAAGGGCAGAACTAGGAAACATACATATATCCATGTATATACAATTATACTCACACACATACTTATCCATACATGTGCACATATACACATATAAACACATATGTGTTCACATTTTAGACCTCATGAGTTCATGTGTTCCCTGCAGTTCCAACCTTTCTGTTCGTGGTTGTCTCATTTCGATTTCACATTTTATGCCCTTTTCTCACAGTGAGATCTCTGGCCTCCAACAGCATCAACACATTTATTTGGTCAGTCCTTTAAAGTGCTTAAATTTTATCTTCAAAATTATTTCTTTCATACCTCTTCAAATCTAAACCAACTAAATATTCAAGATTTGTTTGTAATTCTCTCCCCACTTTCTATCCTGCCCAACATTTGGGATTAATAGGTAAATTCTGTGTTTATAAGGTATTTAACTGTTCTCTTTTTCCATCCCTAAATGAGATTACGGCATTTTTTAAGATAATATTCAGTCCATTTGTTTCATTTTATTTTCCATGTTCGAGTCACCTCTCCATCTTTATAAGGTTACTTTTATTTTTGAATATTTAGAACATTGACATGATTCCAAAAGCCAAAATCCTGCAAGAAGGAAAGAGTATTCTGAGAAGTGTCGTTCCCCCCACATCTCCTTTCATTTGATTCTCCCCTCCCTTCCCCAGCCTAAAAGTTAAGTTTTTTGCTTCAGGTGTGTTTTTCTGTTCTTTATGTAGACATAAGCAGATATATTTGTAGTTTCATATTTCCCCCTCTTTCTTGCACAAAAGACAGCATAAAGTATATGCTCTTTTTATACTTTGCACAAAAGGCAGCATAAAGTATATGCCTTTTATACTTTACTTTTTTTCACTGAAGAATATCTCCTAGGAATCAATGCAATCAGCTCACGGAGCTCTTCCTCAACTTCACGTCGTGTCTGACCCCACTGAACGTGATGGTTTATCACACCAGTGCTTGGACACTGGAGGAGCTTCCAATATATCGCAATTACACATGATGCTGCAATGAATAAATTTTCACATAGGTCTTTTAATATGGTTGGTACTGTATCCTCAATGGAAAACCAGGAGTTGGCTTGCTGGCTCAAAGAATAGATGCAACTGTAGTTTTGTGGGATATAATGGTTTTTCCTTGGTAGAATTCGTGCCATTTTATATTCCAGGCAGCACTGCATGAGAGTGATTGTTCCTCGCAGTCCTTCCAATGAGGTGTGTGGTCAAGCTTTTCGGGTTTTGCCAACTCGATGGATGAGAAAGTATAGCTCAGTGTGGCTTAATTTACATTTGCCTTATGTACAAAGTTGAACATGCAGCATTTTTATATGTTTAAAGACCACTTTATATTTTTGTGTGAATTTTTTGCTCAGGTCTTTGATCCATTTATCTATAAGATTTCTGGTCTTTTATTCTTCAATATTGAAATGTTTTTGTATGTTGATGATACTGACCCTTTATCTGTGAAATATGTTGGACATATTTTTCTAATATGTTATTCATTTTAAAGATTATTTTTGCTAGTAAGCTTATCAACATTTTCCGATATTGCATATAGGTCATAAATCACAGAAAATCTTTCCCTACACTCAGGTACATAGGCATTCACTCATATTTTCTTCTAGTAGTTTAATAGTTTCACTTTTTACATTTAGATCTAAGATCTATTTTGAATTTATTTAGGGTATTGTATGAGGCATGGGTCTACTTTTATCTGTCCTAAAATGATAGCCCACTGTCTCAACACTATTTAAGAATAAAAACACAAATTTCTTGGGCTATCACTTTCATCATATACAAGATTTCTGAATATAATTAGGTCTATTTAGCCTAATTACTTGCTGTTTAAAAGCAATCTTTTAACAAACTTTTGCTTGATTTATTTTAGTAGTGTAGTATTTAAAAGCAAACTTCTAACAAATTTTCAACAGCTGTGTGTGGGCTGATGTGAAGGACTACAATTCAGATGAGCGACAGGCATAGAACAAATCTGCATCAGTCTGACAACTTTTTCCTGTAAGCCTTCCTTAAGTGTACCGGGTGATATGCTGGTGGCCGAGGATGGGGCAAGAGAGCTTTAGAAAATCATAATCCCCCCAAACATGGCTCATTTCCTACATGTAAGACAATAGCATAGTGAAACCACTCTTGCTGAACTCTGACTGCATTCCTAACCCATGGATACATGAGTCACAAAATTATTATTAAACTAAGCCACTCAATTTTGGCTTATATATACCAAAAGATAGCTCATCAGCTACTTCTATAAAGGATTGTATTGTAAATCTTCATCTATAAAATAAGACAAGGAAAATAGATGAATGAAAGACATACATTGTAAAGGAAAAAGTGACAGATGACATGATTCCAGATGATATGATTGTGTATACAGAAAGTATGATGGGAATTCAAGAAAAAAAAAAACTATTAAAACTAACAAGTAGATTTGGTATAGTTGCCGAATGCCCAGTTAATAATAGTTAATATATAACTAGTGGACCTGGAGATGTAGCTCAGGGGTAGAGCACTTGCCCACCATACTCAAGGCCCTGGGTTCAAATCCCAGCTATATATATATATATGTATGAAAATAAATGAAAACATATATAATAGCATCATATATAGCATATTATATATGTAGGAATTATATATAATTATACATACAAAAATAAATCAAAATATATATAATAGCAGTAAAACAATAAAATCTTTGGGAATAAATCTAACAGAATACAACTGTAAGTTCAAAGACAATGTAAGTTCTCTGCACTGAAAATTACAAAACATTGCTAAGAGAAACTAGACATACACTTTAAAATAGTTGGGTTCTATTCTTAGATTGAATCCATGTTCTTAGATTGGAAGACTCGGTACTACCAAGATGATGGCTCTCCTCAAATCGACCTTGAGATTCAACACATTCTTAATCAAAAGCCCAGGAGGCTGATTTACAGTTTTTATGAAAATGCAAATATTTTAAAATAGCTATAACAATTCTGAAAAAGAAAGACAAATTTGGAGATTTTAAGTACTTGGTGCAAAATGTGAGGCCTCTGGTAATCAAGATTGTGTAGCATGGGAAGGAGAGACAGATCGATGGAGCAGAATGCAAGCTAGAAATAGACCACAAAAAATGGTTGATTAATTTTCACAAGCCTTTAAGTCAATTCAGTGAGAAAAGGAAAGTCTTTTCAATAAATGCCGAAACAATTCGATATCTATATGAAGAAAAAAAGAAATCCAGCCTCCATATACACATAAAATTTATGTATGCATATGAATAAAAATATGTAACTTAAAATTGGCCTGAGACGGTCACAGGTTTAATAGTAAAATTAGAACAATGAACAAAACATGGATAAGGGCAATTTAATGTGGGTACATGTCAAGATTTTTTTAGAACACACAGAAGAAAAAGTAATACATTTATCTTTTTGAGAACTGAAATAACACAGCTAAGAAAATGAAAAGACAAGCCACGGGAAATCTGGGAAAATATATTTATAAAACATATATCTGACAAAGGATTCATGCCCACTTACATAAACAATTCCTTCATTCAGCTGCCTCATACAAACATTGGCAAAAGATTTGAACAAACAAAATAGTATATATGAATGTCCCAACTGGACGAGAAAAGATAGATATCTGAGATCACTGGTTATCATGAAAGTGAAAATTATAAGCATGAGAAACTATTTCTCCCCCACTAGAATGGCTAAATTCAAAAAAGCTGAAATTGCTAACTGTTAAAGAAGATGTGTAGTTAACAAAACGTTCATACTTGATTGATGGGAACATAAAATATTACAACTATTTGAGGAAACTGAAATTTCCTTAAAAAAATTACACATCTATAGTATCTTCCTGTGGCCCATTAGGTTTATTCCTTCATGTTTCCCCGAGACTCTTGGGTAACACCTACCAAACTCTTAGATGAGCATGTTGGGAGGAACTTTATTTTTGATAGCCAGACTGGAAAGAATACCAGGACCAATGAATAGTTGAATGGCTAGTCCAGTGGCGACACATGAGTGCCATGGGATACTCTGTAGCAATAACAAGGACCACATGAATCACAATAACATCATGCTGATCGAAGAAGCCATATATAAGCAAGTACACATTATACAGTTCTGCTTCTACAACGTCTAAGAAGAGACATGGTGACAGAAATATACCAATGTGGAGGGAGAAAAAGGGTTGGTGCTTGCTGTTGACTGCCAAGGATTTTGGAGCTGAGGGAAAGGTTGTAACCTTTTTGTTTTCATTTTGAGACAGTGTCTCACTATGTAGTTCAAGCTGACCTTGCACTCACTAAGTAGCCCAGTCCTCTCTCAAACTCCTCCAACCTGGGTCTCTTGAGGCAATTATCCTGTCTCATTCTCCTGAGCGGTGGGATTATGGGTGTGCGTCACCATGCCTGGCTCCATCCTGTGTGTTTTTAGGGCTGCTAGTTGCACAGGTTATACAAACCTACATTGGATCACTTTACTCTCTTTGATGACTTTAGCTGACTTGGATATAATCAAAATGCCTTGCTTGTGTCTTTCACTGGCACTTACACTGATTTGAAAATATTTCATTGATTCAGATTCTTCCTATGAGGAATTTTTTTCTTTGATTTGAATCTGTCTGAGTCACTATAATACTTATGTTTGAATGTAGAAACTGTGACTGTCTTGTTCACTATTGCATCTTCAGCATTACAAGTTTCTCAAAATATCTGTATTATTCACTACATTTTAGTTCCTTTCTCTTCCTCTCTAGTCCATCCTTCATGGCAATGAAGTTAATCACTGAGTCTGAGCTAGATCTGCTAAGAGATTGTTTTCTCTGGCTCTAACTGAACAGTATTTTTTATTCAGCTTCCATCACAGATGTATTGCACGCGGGGATTGGATATGATGTCCTGAGGATGGCATTGGAGTTCTACCAATTTAGTGGCAGACATCTTACAGCAATTCTAATACTGGGGTTTGATCAAAGTGCAATTCTTTCACATTGTGGGTTAAGACTTGGTTTAGATCTTTGCAACAAGAAATTCATACCTTCTAACAAATATAAAAAGTACGTTTAAAATATGGCTGAGTTCACCGTTATGCCCTCTCATTGGAGTGAATTCGGCTTAGCAATGGGTATTTTACAGGTCATCGCTGGGTCGACCAAAGAGAAAGCCCCCGCCTTCTGCCCTGTGTGGACTACCAACCTCTGGGCTACCAGTGAACTTAACAGCAAAGCTGTGGTCGTGTTTCTAAAATGAAAAACTATATTTCTGTAAAGCCATAGATAGGAAAAGGCGCATCACTACTGCTCCTTCCACTCTTTGCACAAAATAAGCATTTAGTTAATGAAGAAAATGTCCATGTAATAATTTCCTTGATAAAATAATAGAAAATGGGGGAACAGAGTCCAGGATTTAGCACTGAATTAAGTATTTCCCTCATATTAAAATCAACTCAAAGAAGCAGCATTGACACAAAAGCACAGAAGTAGTCATATTAGTCAGGATGGGCTGGTTTATGCTACAGGAAGAATAGTCCCCCAATCTCAGCAGCAAAGATGACAAAGGTGCATTTCCACTAATGCCCGCTATGAATCAATGGAGCACTATCTCTTTCCTGTGACCAAGGAAGAGAAAATAGCCATCAGCAGGAATATCACCAATGACCACAACAGAAAGAAAAAGAAAGAACACAAAATATTGAGCGGCCCTTAAAACTCTTACGCAGAAGGGATGCGGATTCACTGCATTCATATTTCATTGGCAGAAGTGAGCCATGAGGCCACTTCACAGCCCTTATCTCCCTGACACATTGAGTCAAAGCCCTCAACCTATGACTGCAACCCCTTCACCTCTCCACTGGGTAGCTGATTAGGTTCCAGTCACCTACACTGGCTGCTGGCTTATAAAATGCCTGTTTCCTGTCCCCCTTTCCTTCCTCCTCTCACTTCCCTACTTGTTTGATGTGTCCTTTGTTTGCTGATTCATCTCCCCAGGTCTGCTTTGGAAGAACCCCTAACACACTAAGTAGATGTGCTGGCAGGATGGTGCTGGGAAATCCATAAGACATTTGTGTCTAAGAGGTTGGTAGGGCAGAGAGGTGAAACACTGGTCAGTTTAAATTTTCTCCTCAACAGTGACACAGGAGTGAAAAGCAGAAGCAAGGAGGTTGTACCTGCCTCTCCTCACAGTTGGAGGGACTCAGAAATGGCCGGCATACCGACCTGAAGCTGGGGAAGAAAGAAAACAGTCATTCGTTCTAGGTCACATATTGGCCTTTGTGTAAGTGTTAAAGATTTGGGGCATTTTGAAGCCTTTAACTGCCGTGTGTTTACCAGGGTGAGCTGGGCCCCAGTTTGTTGTTTTGAAGTGTTTTATGCTATGCACAGGTATATCTAGTTCTGTGTCTCCCTCTGCGCCCTGAACCCAACTGCAAACCCATCTTTCACAGCCTCCCAAAGCATTCGTCACTCACCCCAAGTGTTTACTACCACATGAGCTGTGCTTGGGGGATGCTCTTCCAGCTCTCCTAGCTCCATCTGCTCTGAAATTTGCTTCCGATCACAAATATCTTCCTAGGAAATTTGCATTTCCTCTAAAAGTCTGGCAAAACATTTTCAGCCTCCATTTTTCATTACTTTTCCTGTATGATAATAGTGTTGTATAATGGGCTTTGCGCTGAAAATTCTTTGCAGTTCTGAGGACAAGCTTATCTTTTCTCTTCTATCAATTCAATGCACCCATCCTGTTACAAAATATAGTCCCTGACTGTCTTGTCCATCTGCATTTTCCCACATTTAACCCAAGAAAAAGTCTTAACTTTCCCCATTGCCTCACTCTTCCCAAACCTAGTCAGTCAACAAGTTCCCCAACACTTGATTTTGCCTCTTAAGCCTCTTCTATCTGTACATCCTGCCTCCTAATAGGGCTCCTGCCCTGGATGTTTCCTTCTGCACCTGTTTCTCCACGATGGAACCTGACCGATCGCAGTGAAATGCAAATACAGTCATCTCCATTCCCCTACCAAGACTTGCAGTGGCTTCCCACTCCCCGTAGGGAAATCCCCCAAACTATGCTGACTTCCTGCGCTTCCTGCTCAGCTCTTCAGAGCCATCTCTCCTGATTCTCCCTCCGGTCTGCTTCCCATTCCCTTTACTCTCCGTTTCTCTGTCTTCCCACCCAGAAACCCCTTGCTCTTGCCCTGAGACCTTCATCACCATTCAGGACCCCACTCCATCCTCATTTTCTTACCTTGTTGTCTACTCCATACTTAGGCTTCGCCTTAGTGTTTCCCTGGGGGCTCTTGATCTGCAGACCAGCTGAGGTCTGTGTCCCACGTTATACCTCATCTTCAACATCAGGTTGATTTAATTTAAGTATTTGCCTTCCCAGTCAAACACATACTCTCTAAGGACACTTGTAGCTATCTTGCTTGTCCCTCTATTCCCCATGTATCTGGCTTAACTAAAAGACTTCAAATATATTTCTATATATTAGGAATAGAAAGAGTATAATAAGAAATTGTGATTGGACATTTCTGGTGTGCTCCAAGTCGCTTCCAGCTCTGTTACCTTTATTTAGTAAATATTGGCTCAAGTGTTATCTGTGAAGAAGCTGAGCTAGGTGATGTCAGGTACTTCTTGCAGTCTAGCATTATAAGTGCCTTTATGTACCTTTACATATTTGTTGTGGTCTATTACAATCTTACCATGTATAAGTAACAATGTGTTTGAACAGCTATTTCAATACACTTTCTCATATTATGGATATCTTCATATTGGCTCTCAACTCTACACCTTTAGCTTTCCCCACAGAGTATAGAGAAGATAGCTATCAAGGTAATTTAGATGCATTCATGGAGGTAGTATCCACTTTCTGCTACAACCTCTGAACTCATTTCAGTGTGAGCGACATCACGTTAATATGAAGATTTGTTCTAATAGTTAACCTGTAACTGCATTAACTTCCTCAATTGTCATCTTAGTCCCTCCTTGTGTGTTTCTTTTCATTAAGTGTGATGTATTTATCAGCTACGACACTCCTGGTAGTTTCTTTCCAAAAGACACACACCTTGCATTTACACAATACTTACCAGATAACACTAGAATCTGAAGAGCACACTGCACACAAATAACACATTTCATAGATGCCTGCATGGGGGGCTGCTTAGAAAACATTTACTGGATGCTTGGTACATGCTTAGGCATTGTCTTTACATGTATTTAACTCATTCTTCAAGCCACACTTGAAGATAGCTGTTAACCCCAATCTCTTGATGAGAAAATTGAGTTTCACAAAGGTTTTTGGCTCCAATCCTATATGTAGCTGATAGGAGAACAAGGATTCAAGAATTCATGAAGCTAGACTTTATGTCCTCAAATAGCAGTGACTATTTTGCTTTTGGGTACCTCTGAATTCCCAATAAATAATTCCTGAATTAAAGAATAGTGAGTGAAGGAATGAATGGTTGACAAACAAGTCAGTGTTTTCCCTTTCAAGACATATGAACTCTCCAGCAAGAAACAAAAGAGAGAAACAGACGTCTTTCTAGGCTTTTCCCAGGTTTCCCCCTCAGGATTCTGCAATCAGGGCAGAACCCAGCAGCAGTTTAGTGGCCAGCTCGACACACGTATGGTTTCACCTCCACATTTGCCTTAATGCAAAGGAGTCAGAGTCACGAGTGTAACTAACTAAATTCCAAGCCCAGCATGTGTCTTGTAAATGAGTGACAAAAGACAGCTACTCCTCGTCATATCTCAGGAAGGATGTTCTTGGTACAGTACTTGAAAAATCACTCATAGTCAAAGATTCCAGGGTCTGGAGACCCAGAGCGGAGGCAAGTAGGGCAAAGAAGGTGCCTAAAATGCCCCCAAATAATTTAAGGCTTATATTTATGCAGCAGTGAGTGACTTCTCTATGGGGTAGTTGGAACTGTCTATCTCATAAAATGTCCAAACTGTACATTGACCATTTTTGATGTTCTTTGCCTTCTTTTACCTTTTTCCAGGCTGTCCTTGATGACCATTTCTAAATCTGAGTTAGCTGGTGTAAGACGTTAGTGTAACATACAGCAATTTACCCCGGGCCCTTCCCCGGGCCCCGAGAGCAGTGGTATCTCACCTTTATTACACTTGTCCCTGCTAATATTGGATGGGATGGTGTTAATTTTCTATTTCTTTGTTTGAAGACATCCTGGAAGAATCACTAAGGAGTATTTATGGGATAATAATGTCACAATCTTCAGTTCTTAATTTATTGTTTCTCTGCAAGCCTTCTTTTACTTTAACTGTTGTTTTTCCCTTTCCGCTTCCATGAGGGTTAAAAGTCGTTTGTTGGCTTTAATACGGTTTATTATTAGCAAGGTTATTATTTGAAGTCTGAGGATGTTAAGAATCTATCAGCAGTTTTGCACAAATAGTGGACACAATCCCTCTTCATTATTTCTAGTCAACTCTCAAATGTTCTTTTTTAACCACTGCCAGGCCATTTTTTGTTGTGGATATCAGTGATCATTTAAAACTCAATCTGAGAGTGTTGAAGACAAAATTTGCATTGTAAAACCTGCCATCTTTATCACATGGAATAAAAGAGTAACTGTATGTTTTTTTTTCTAATTCGCTGCTGTTAGTAGAGAGTTTTTTAAATGATTATAATAAGCAGTCTTCTTAGTTGACCCACGAATTATTTGGCTGTGTTGCTGAAATATCAAGCAGTCAACTAAGAAAAGGAGGATGATTTAACTAACAAACCTATTCCCAGAACAGTGCAGATGGGGTTTCTACTTCTTCCCTTGAGAGGCTACTTTGTAATCCAATATTTCTCACAGTCAGGAATTTTTTTCATGACATTCAGCCTAAAATTTTCCCTCACCTGAAATCATTTCATTATGCCAAAAAGAAGGAAGGGGGGAAAAAAACCACCCAAAACAAAAAGAAAAAACAAAACTAACCAGAAGCTAGTTTTAAAAATTATCACTCGCCGTGGTACAAATGCTCCTATTAGTTCAGAACATTTACTTTTCCTGAAGGACTAAGACAGATTCTAGATGCTGATGTCTGGGGTCCTACTCCTCATTACTAATATTATTCATATGATTATTTTCTTCTTTTGTAATTTCATCATTTTTCTGGGGATAAGCAGATTTCTAGGTGTTTTTTTTTTCTAGGTGACTTTTAAAAACTATTTTTAAATGCCTTATTTATTATATCATGTTTGACTAGTCTGAGGGTATTTTCTGAGCAGTCCCGCCATGACTAATGTTGTCATCCTGGGTCTCAATCAATTGATAGCAGTCACTCTTCCTACAACCAGACTTCATGGCCTTACGGGCCATTTGTGAGGATGGTAAGACTACAAGAGACACATTTCCCAGGCAACTATTTCAACAGGGCTCTCTTTCTTACCTCTTTTTCCTCCTTCCTGTCTCTGATATCTCTGTTTTTCTTTCTTAAGATTATTCTTTAATTCCCCTAGTTCGAGAGGCAGAATTTTTTCTTCTATTCTTAGGAATGCTATTATCACTCATTTTCTAATTTTTAGTCTAGAAAGCTTCCATTAAGTAGAATATTTTTCGGCCTGGGAAGGATGTAGGGATATATCCAATATATATACTGGAATTCTATATATATATGTGTGTGTGTGTGTGTGTGTGTGTGTGTGTGTATGTAAGTATATATATATATGTATGTGTATATATATATATCAGAAATATCTTATATATTTAATTAATAGACATCATTTATTAGGTCCACAGCAAAACTGATTGAAAAGCAGAGAGTTCCCTCTCCACCACATAAATAACCTCCGCGAACATCAGCATCTCACATTAGCATCTCACATGGCTCTCAACTGACGAACCAACACTAATTTACCATTATCAGTCATTGTCCACAGTTCATGTTAGGATTAACTCTTTGTGTTATAAGGGTTTTGACAAACATATATAAGGTTATCTATACAGTATATAGTATCATATAGAATCGTTGCATGGGCCTAAACTACCCCATACAGAAATTTTTATGGTCTAAAGACCTTGTCAATAGATCCAGTTTTCCTTGGCTATATCTAGATAAAAAAGTAAGAAACGGTGGTAACAAGATACGCTGCCTAATAATTTCAACTATAGAGTCTCAAGGGCCAATCTGTCTGACAACATTAGGTCTAACATGCAAGAGGAAAACCTTAAAGGTGTTCAGTGTTTTGATAACTGTGTTCCATTTAAGTTTAGTGCAAAAAGTTATAGTGTGGAGGCCCTGAATTTTAAAAAAAAGTGTTTTTAAGTGTTGATAATATATCATGTTATAATTTGATCCTCCTGGGACCACATTAAGATCCAAGTATTACTAAGATTACAGTGTCCATTCTCATATTTAATGTAAAATTAAAACTAAGCCTTAGAAAAATGAAAAGTATTATGATTTAGGCCTACAATGTCCCCAAAAAGTCTGAAGTGTTCAGAGCTGGGGCTTTTGGAAGGTGATTGATTGGATCATGGAGGCACTCTACCAATCAGTGGATTGATCCATTGATGAGTTCATAGCTGAGCGAGCTGTGAGGAGGTGGGGACTGGTCGGAAGAGATGTGCCATGCAGAGAGTGTGAATTTCTCTGAAAGGCATAGCACTTTCTCTGACCCTTCCCCTCTCTCGGCTTCCTGGTTGCCATGAGCTAACTAACTTTCTTCCACTAGGCCTTTCGGCTCCACCATTTCTGCCTTGGAGTCAGTTCACTGTGTACTGAACCTTCTGAAACCATGAGCCAAATGAACTTCACCTCCTTTAAGTTTCAGGTATCAGGTATTTTATCCCACTGATGGAAGTTGACTAACACAGTAGATAAGCCTAGTCAGGGTTTTGTTTGTCCCATGATGATTACCTAAATTGTTCCCACATCTGAAATATCACCACCTTAAGAAAACACCTTGCTAGTGCCCCATATTTGCCGATAGTGGAAGCACATTTTTGACCTGCCTGGTGCAGCATTTAGAACTATTTTTTTGTATTTCCTATCTTTGTCAAATGATTATATTTTTGTGTTTGCTGAATAAAAACCCCAGATTTTTAAATCTCTGTGACTTTACTATATTTGAATGAAGTTCATTGTTTAAATTTGGATATAATGAAGGGAAAACAGGATAAAAGGTGTGATGAGGCATAGACATCTATGGAAGCACTCCATTTAGCCTGAACCAGATTGTCCACTGCTGACTTGTGGACACTTATTAAATTTCTAAGTGCCTGATTTTTCTTTCTTTGCAGTTACCACCAAGGGAATCGCAGATATTCTAGGTTTCCAGTGTCTTTCAAGAAAAAATATAGCCTGGACTCATTTCTCACTATGCAAATTGCAACCTGGAGAATGCATCACAAACATTAAATAGTGTGCTGAAGCACACATTTTGTAATTAAATTACAATCATAGCCCAAACTTGTGGCTTTAATAATGATAAAGTTGGGCCATCTTCAGTGAGTCGATTAGTCTGCACCGTGGTTGTGACTTGTCAAACCAAATATTCCCAGTGGTATTGGCCTTTCCCTCATCACCGACTGTCTTTCTTCATGATATCCCATACTGATATTCCTTTACAAATATTTACTGACCCCTTGCTGTACACAAGATGTGGTGCAATGAAGAGAAATGAATAAAAAATGTAAACTTTGCCACCAGCATGCTTAGTTTATGAAAGATAATCTTTATTCATTCATTCATTTATCCATCCACTCTTCAAATGCTACACAATTATATGCCATGTAAGGCATAATGCAAGTGCTTCATCGAGTGTACAAAATTATGCTAAGGGTATAGTCTCATCTGCTGGTCCTAGCATCGTTTGCTCATGGTCAGCAATAGCTGAAGCTCTTTAATGCCAGTGTTCTTGATATTTGGCATGTGGAGATAAGTGTGTGGTGTAACTCATCTGGTTCTTCTGCAGAACCAGATGACTCTTTAATGACAAAAAATGAATTTTTAATCCACTGACTTTCAGAAAAAAAACAGCCTTATAGTTCTCCTAATTCCTGGTTTACTTAGTTCTCCTAAGTAACTATAGCAGTACAGTCTAAAAAATAAATAGTGCTGGCCACATACTATGCATACTTTTAAATTTACTAGTAGTTGCAAAAATGAAAGTAGAATGAGGTGAAATTTATTAAGGTAATATATCCTATTTAATCCAGTATACCCAAAATTCTGGTGTTTCAATGTGTAATTAATATAAAAAATAGGATATTGTCTGTTCTTTTTGTCACACAAAGTTATGAAATTCCAGTATATTTTCTATAATTCTACTCGATCTCAACTTGAGTGTCTTTTAAGTACTCAGTAATCTCACGCGCATAGTACCTGTGTAGATGTTTCAGCCCTGCATTTGAAATGAGTAGGATTTTATTAAAGTTCTCTGGGTAACAACGTAGAATATTTCATCTCAAGATGCTGATAGGAAGGGAGCTCATGACTCACAGGTTTAGGTGTCAAGCTGCTGATATGAAAATTTCTTTGCAAATTTGAAAGAGAAAATGTTTTTCATAATCCTAGTGTGGAATAAAAGCCATGTCCAGTGTCCAGGGGTGCCTGGGTAGTGTCCAGTATTAGAGAAGGAAAGAAACTCTGCATATTAAAAGGGGACAATTTGCAAACTGGAGACAAGAAGAGACAAATAACCGAGGTGAGCAGAGTCCCTGGATTGATCCCTACTGGACCAAGGGACAGATGGAGCAAGGCCAGGGACGTAAGTGATGAGCTCTTTCCTCAGATCTTTAGGAAACCTACGTCACTCTAACATGACCTTGTGTCAGTGAAGTTTTATTTTTGATGATACCAAGAACAGAGAGGAACTGGCAAAGAAGAACAATGTGACAGCTGATATTTTGAGTTATAACAATACCATCCATAACTAATACCAGAGTAGAGATATGAGTTTACATGTTAAAGGGAAGCTTAAAATTTTTAAACCCTCCAAAAATCTTTTCCTTTCTTTAAGTTGTATGATTATACTTTCCCCCTGCATCTTGTATGGTTTGTAGTCTGAAACTGCAGACAATTTCTTGCCAGTCATTCATATCCACAGCCTAATCAGCACAATGTAGTAGTTTAAAGTGAGGGACTCAAACTCTGGCAACTCCTGTTTGCATGCCCAAGTTGTTTCTTGCTTGCTGAGTGGTTTGAGAGATAGTTTGTGGTCTCTCATCTTCACTTTCCACCTTGGAACAATGGAGATGAAGATGGTATCCACCTAATAACTTACATAGGACCTACACACATTTAGAGCTCACTATGTTGTCACCATTCTTAGATAGAGCTAGGTCTGCACCAGGGATTCTGAGTGTCCAGTTCCTAGAGCTACATCAGCCTCACTCGAAACTTGCTAGAAATGTAAACTCTTCAGCCAAGCCCATCATCCAGAACTACTGACTCAGAAACTCTAGGTTGGACCCAAAATTGCCTGTTTTAGCAAGCCCTCTAGATGATTTTGTTGTAAGCAAAATCTAGGAAGCCAACAGTCTCCAACAATTCCAGATAAAGAAGAAGCTACTTGATTTCGAGGGGCTCCCAAAGAGATGCTTCAAACTCCCTTTGCAACTTTATTCAAATGTTTAGCACCTATATTATCAACAACTCTTATCTTCCAAAGTATACGAGAGATGCAAATCAAAACAACGCTGAGATTCCATCTCACTCCAGAAAGAACCGCGTTTATGAAAAAATCAACCCATTAAAAAATGCTGGTGGTGCTGTGGGGAAAAAGGAACCCTTCTCCATTATTGGTGGGAATGTAGACTGGTCCAGCCACTATGGAAATCTATATGGAGATTCCTCAAAAACCTAGAACTAGAGGTTCCATTTGATCCAGCTATTCCCCTACTGAGGATCTTCCCAGAAGAATTGGAATCATCCTACCATAGGGATATATGCACAACCATGTTTATAGCAACACAATTTGTAATAGCTGAGTCTTGGAAACAGCCCAAATGCCCAACAACCAATGAATGGCTAAAGAAAATGTGGTTTTTCTACACAATGGAGTACTACGCCACCATAAAAAAGGATAAACTAGAGTCATTTGTATGTAAATGAATGTTCCTTGAGAACATACTATTAAGTGAAATAAATCAGACACTCATGAGTACACATC